>PITA01018671.1:0-39701 GCA_004023965.1 Spilogale gracilis
GGACTGGAAGAGATTATGCTGAGTGAAATAAGCCAAGAAGAGAAAGTCAAGTATCGCATGGTCTCACTTACTTGCGGTGCATGAGGGGCAAACTGGAGGACAGTGGCAGAAGGAAAGCAAATGGGAACTAGGGTAATCTAGGGAGGGAAACGAAACAACAGAGATTTTGAACACAGAAACAAACTGAGGGACTTGGAGGTAGGGGGGTGGAACGATGGGAGAGCCTGGTGGTGGGTACTGGGGACACCTAAAGCGTGGAGCACTGGGTGTGGGGAATGGGGAATGAATCTTGAAACACTGGAAAAAAAAATTTTAGTAACAATAAAAACAAACAAACAAACAAACAAACAAACAAAAAAAGATTTTATTTATTTGACAGAGAGAAACACAGCCAGAGAGGGAACACAAGCAGGGGGAGTGAGAGAGGGAGAAGCAGGCTTCCTGCCGAGCAGGGAGCTCGATGTGGGACTCGATCCCAGGTCTCCGGGATCATGACCTGAGCCAAAGGCAGTCACCCAACCAACTGAGCCATCCAGGCGCCCCAACTAATGTGTTTTAAAACACTGAGTAACTTTCCCCAAACCACACAGGTGTTTAATGAAAAAAAAGGATTCAAATGCAGAACTATCTAAATCCAAAATCCATGTCTTTTCAACTTGGAAGCTTTTGCCAGTTTGCAAAAAAGGATAAAAACCATAAGATGTAGTTTCTCAATTTCATACAACCACCAAAAGTGCAGTGAATTTACAATCTTGTTAAATAAATGAGTTTATTTTCTCAATTTATAGATAAGGAAACTGCAACTCCAAGGGGCAGGAATTCTCTGTTAGCAAGTCCACCGCTCTTTCTATAATTTCTGTCTTGGGGAATTTTAGTCTCTTTTATGCTTCTTTCAACTCTATTCTTTTGAAGAATAGAGTCCATTCATCCACATGTTTTAGACCTCCATCTCTGTCCACAATGTGTGCCTGATAGGAACTAGCAAAAAGCCTAGTCCCCTGAAATTGCTCAATACTTGTGTGTTCAATCACGGGGGGAAAAAAAAGGCAGAATTCTGCTCCTGGATGAGTGGGAGGACCCGTAGGAGTCACACTGAGTGGCATGCCTGGCATAGAAAGTGAGATTTTAATATTTCCAATCTTTTATTATCCTTCTCATCCACCAACAAAGTGGGACCATGTTTTTTGCTTCCATTCATAAAACATACATTTTATGGGACAAGGGAGTTGAGTTCACTAATTTTTGAGCAAACATTTCATGAACACCTTTTCTTTCCAAAGACTGGAGAAAGAATTTTCCTAATGGAAGACTCTTCAAATTTTATCATCAGAGAGAAATATGTACTGCCCATGATACCCCATAATTTCTGGGATTTTTTTAAATTTAAATTTTAGGTAGTTAACATACAGTATAATATTGGTTTCTGAAGTAGGATTCAGTGATTCATCAATTTTTATACAACACTCAGTGTTCATCATAACAAGTACCTTCCTTAATATCAGTCACCCAATTACCCCATCCCCCCACCCACCTACCTTCCATCAACCCTCAGTTTTTTCTCTATTGTTGGGTCCCTTATGGCTTGTTTTCCTCTCTTTTTATTTCCTTTTCCATCTTTCCATCTTCATCTGTTTTCTTTCTTAAATTCCACATACGAGTGAGATTATATGGTATCTGCCTTGCTCCACTGACTTATTTCACTTAGCATAATACACTCTAGTTCCATTCACATCATTGCAAATGACAAGCTTTCATTTTTGATGACTGAGTAATATTCCATTGTGTATATATACTACATCTTCTTTATCCATTCATCAGTCAGTGAACATTTGGTCTCTCTCCATAGTTTGCTTATTGTTGATAACGTTACTATAAACATCAGTGTGCATGTGTCCCTTCAAATCTGTACTTTTGTATCCTTTAGGTAAATACCTAGTAGAGCAATTGCTGGATCATAGAGTAGTTCTATTTTTAACTTTTTAAGGAAACTTCATACTGTTCTCCATCAGCTTTCACTTCAGTCAAGCAGACTTAGAACCCTTTCTAGAATAGGTGTTTTTGTTCAAAGTACTAATAACATAAGCTACAGAATATTAACTCAGGTGAGTACCAAAAAACAATCTCTCTCAGTTAAGAAAATTCTTGATATAAAAAGCTTTACATTTTGCAGTGGGACCAAGAACCATTTTCTTTAAGATTTGCAGCACACAAATAATTTGTTCTCATGGCCTCTGCCTTCCAGAGGAGTTTTTCAACAGAAAAACTGCAGATTTAAACAGTTAACTTTTTCCATAATTAAACTATTTATGAAATGTAAAACTGACAAAATGTAATGGATGAGTCTTTCTCTTCCCCTCCACCTACCAATCTCTACTGTAGTAACACAGCTAGTAATAGGGTAAATAATGGAAAAGGGGAGCGAAAGGATGCAGAGATGGATAAGTAAAAACTTTATCAACACATACTCTAAATTTTTTAAAAATAATTTTACAAAATCCATCAGTGTTTTTGATAAGAATATCTAACTAAAATTAGAATATGAGTAAATTTATTAAGCATAATACTTTATCAAGAGCAAATAACAAACCTCTTAATAAATGATGAAAAATTAGACCTTGTCAGAAAAAATACAAGAATGTCTTCTTCCACGACATGAACACATAAGTGATTTGTGAATATTTTCTTTCAGGCTATTTCTTGTCTTTTCATGCTCTAACAGCATCTTCAAAGGAACAGAAGTTCTTCGTTCTGATAAAATCTAATTGATCAATTATTTTATAGATTGTGTTTATCATATTCTGTCTAAAAAATTTTTGCCTAACCTAAGACCACAAAGATTTTCTATTTTGTTTTAGAAGTTTTATAATTTTAGGCTTCACACTTAGGTCTATGATCTATTTTGCATTAGTTACTATATATAATGTAATGTATAGATTAATATTTACTTTTGCATATGAATATCCAAATATTCCAGCACAACTTGTTGAAAACTTGTTCTTTCTCATATGAATTACCTTTTCACCTTTGTCAGAATCAACTGATTATATATATATATATATATATATATATATATATATAGAGAGAGAGAGAGAGAGAGAGAGAGAGAGTCTCTTCCTGGATTCTTTATTCTATTTCATTGATTTATTTGTCATCTTTATGCAAATACGACACTGTCTTTATTGTTGTACCTTTATAATAAGTCTAAAGTCAGATAGTGTAAGTCCTTCAATTTTGTACTTTACAGACTTATTTTGGCTATTCTAGATTCTTTGCATTTCCACATAAATTTTAGAATATTTTTAAAAAATGACTGGAGTTTTTATTGGAATCCTGTTAAATCTATAGATCAATTTGGAGAGAATTGACATCTTAAAAAAGATTGGATCTTTTTATCCATGAATGCAGTTACCTCATCATTTATTTAGATCTTTAATTAATGTTTTATAACCCTCAGCATACAGGTCTTCCATATCTTTTGTGACATTTATGTCTAAATAGTTCACATATTTGAAACTACTCTAAATTGTATTTTTTTAAAGATTTTACTTATTTATTTGACAGAGAGAAACACAGCTAAAGAGGGAACACAAGCAGAGGGAGTGAGAGAGGGAGAAGCAGGCCTCCCGCCGAGCAGGAAACCCAATGTGGGGCTCGATCCCGGGTCTCCAGGATCATGACCTGAGCCAAAAGCAGTCGCCCAACCAACTGAGCCACCAGGTGCCCTAAATTGTATTTTTTTTAAATACAATTTCTACTTGTTATTTGAGGTATAACTTTTTATTGAGGTATAATTAACATAAAATAAAATTCACCAAGTTTACATGTAGAATTTAATTAATTTTAAAAGGAAATTGCTGTGTAATCCTCAATAAGATAGAATATTACCATCACCACTGCAAGTTCTGTCGTGTCCATTTGCAATCCCCTGTGTTGACCTCAGGTTTCTGGCTACAACTGATATTTTTTCCTATCATTATACTTCCTAGAATACCATGTAAATGGAATCAGATAGTATGAGTCTGGTTTATTTTACTGGTTTTTGGAATGCATTAGTATTGTTGGTATGTAAGTATTTTGTTCCATTATACCTGAATACTAGTCCATGTATACCACAATTATTTATTTATTTTAATGTTGACAGATGTTTGATTTGTACCCAGTTATGGGTTGTGTTGAATAAAGCTACAGTGAACATCCATGTACAAGTCTTTCTATGGACACATGTTTTTATTTCTCTTTGGCGAACACCTAAGACTGGAAGCCAGGGCTCCACCAGTTATCTTATCAGAGCAGTTAATATAAAAATTGTTAAGTAGGTCATTAAAAAGGCAAAAAGTGACCACTATGAGACTTCCCTCTCTGGTACATGTAAGGATATTAGAGATCATCTATTCTAACAAGTAAAAAAACTTAAAATATTGAAATAACATTCTTTTAGGAGCTTACAAGAGATGAGGACACGGGGCAAACTGCTGCCCCTAAGATTAGAGAGACAGATAGGTGACTACATGGAGTCAAGACTTACCAAAGCAAAGACTCATGAAGGGAAACACCCTGGAAAAACAGGTGCTAGGGTAGGAAAACCTGATCTGCAATTGTCGAATTTCTGGAGTCTCAGGGTGAACAACTGTGAGAGTTAAAAACTCCAGAAGGACCCATGGTAGGTGCATCCCACGATAGTGTGAGATTTACCTCCAGGAACATAGTAAATGTCAAAGAAAAACCCCTCAGCCTCTGGCAAGTGGAGGGGAAAGGAAATCATCTTGTGATATACCAGAACTCTCTGCTTTTATTAACAAGACTTAAACTCAGGAGAAAATAGTTAACCAGAGCCTAACCTACTGGGATGTTAGCAGAGCTAATTGATCTTGGGGAAGGAAATGTCCAATCCCAGTCCACTTTAGCAATTCTGACCCACCTAAGAGGGGAGAAAAAACTGAGAAGCACAGTCCAGAGGCATAAGTTCACTTGAAAAATTGAGACCTAATCATAAAATGACAGAATGCTTCCCCTTACCCAACACCTCACCACCATATTACAAAAGGCCTATCTACAGCAGCTCCGTTTGCCCATGATATCATTCCTGACCATGAAGAAAAAATTACCAGGCATACCAAAAGGCAAAAAACACAACCTAAAGAGTCAGAGTAGGCATTAGAACCACACAAGTCAGGAGGGTTGGAATTGTCAGACCAAGAATGTAAAATAACTACAATTAATATGCCTAAGAGCATATTCCAATACTGTGATATGGTGGCATGTTAAACACCTAACTCTAGTATAAATGGTACAGGATGGAAGTAGTAAAAATAATTACAGGGGCACCTGGATGGCTCAGTCAGTTAAGTGGTCAGCTCTTAATTTCAGCTCAGGTCATGATCTTGGGGGTCCTAGGATTGAGCCTTGCATCAGGCTCTGTGCTCAGTCTGCTTGAAAATTCTTTCCCTTGCTCTCCCTTTGCCCCTCCCCCCCCAGAGCTCACTCTCTCTTTTTCTCTAAAAGAAATAAATAAATCTTTTTTTTTTAAAAAATTTATTTATTTGACAGAGAGAGAGATCACAAGTAGGCAGAGAGGCAGGCCGAGAGAGAGGAGGAAGCAGGCTCCCCACCAAGCAGAGAGCCCAATGCGGGCCTCGATCCCAGGACCCTGAGATCATGACCTGAGCCGAAGGCAGAGGCTTTAACCCACTGAGCCACCCAGGCGCCCAGAAATAAATAAATCTTTAAAAAATAACTATAGCGACAGTAATTTGTTATATACCATATAAAATGTAAATTGTGATATCAAAAACAAAATGAGGTAGTGAACAAAAGGGGAGGGTTTTTATATTCAAAGTTGTTATCAACATAAAATATGCTGTGATATCTATAAGATATATTTTTTAAAGATTTTATTTATTTCACAGAGAGAAATACAGCCATAGAGGGAACACAAGCAGGGGGAGTGAGAGAGGGAGAAGCAGGCTTCCCGCTGAGCGGGGAGGCCGATGTAGGACTCGATCCCAGGTCTCCAGGATCATGACCTGAGCCGAAGGCAGTTGCTTAACCAACTGAGCCACCCAGGTGCCCTGATGTCTATAAGATATTTTATGTAAGCTTCATGACACCCACAAAGTGAAAAAAATAAAATAAAAGATAAGGAGAGGAGATTCAAAACATGCCACTACAGAAAATCAGAGGAAGAGGAAGAAAGCAAGAGAAGAAAGAAAGAACTACAAAAGACCAGAAAACAGTAAGATGGTATTAATAAGTACTTACCTATTCATAATTGCTTTAAATGTGAAAGGATTAAATTCTCCTACTAGTAGAAAATGTGTGGCTGAGTAGATTTTTTTTTAAAAAAGCAAACCTAAGCCCCAAACTATATGCTATATGCAAAAGATTCACCTCAACTTTAAGGACACACATTGGTTCAAAATGAAAGGATATAAAAAAAGTATTATACACAAAGGGAAATCAAAAGAGAGCAGGGTTAACTATACTTGTATCAGTCAAAATAGATTAAGTCAAAAATTGTAGTACAGACAAAGAAAGTAATATACAATAATAAATGAGTTAATTCATCAAAAGGATATAATAACTGTAAATATATATGCACCCAACATTAGAGCATCTAAATATATTAAGCAAATATCAACAGATCTGAAAGGAGAAACAGACAACACAGTATTCGTAAAGGACTTCAATACCCCAGAGTCAGTCATGAGTAGATCATTTAGATAATCAAGAAGGCAACATAAGGCCGATTGACCTTGGGCTACAACAGTAGCACATCTGACTCTAAGAAACATGAGACGTGAATTGTACATTCATTAGACCAAATGAACCTTTCGTATGCAGAACATTCCAATAGCAGTGGAATACACATTCTTCTTTTTAAAATATATTTTAAATTTTTATTTACTTATTTATTTGAGAGAGAGAGAGAGCACTTGTGAGAGAGCAAAAGAGAGAGTGGGGGTAGGGAGAGAGAGAGAAGCAGACTCCATGCTGAGCAGGGAGCTCAACACAGGGCTCTATCCCAGGACACTGAGATCATGATCTTAGCTAATGGCAGACACTTAACTGACTGAGACACCTAGGCACCCCAGAATACACATTCTTTTAAGCACACATGAAAAACTTGTCAGAATAGATCATATGTTATTTCTTAACAAAAACAAATCTTAGCAAATCTTAAAAGATTGAATTATACCAAGTATCTTATCTTACCACAAAGGTATGAAACTAGAAATTGATAGCAAAACAAAATTGGAAACTTCACAAATATGTAGAAATTAAACAACATATTCCTGAACAAATAACAGGTTAAAGAAGAAATCAAAAGGGAAATAAAAAAAATCTTGAAACAAAGGAAATACAATATACCAAATCTTCTGAGATGTAGCAAAAGCAGTTCTAAAATGAAAATTTTTTAAGATTTTATTTATTTATTTGAGAGATGGGGGGGGCATGAGTTGTGGGAGGGGGCATAGGCAGAGGGAGAAGCAGACCACCCACTGAGCAGGGAGCCAGATGGAGGGCTTAATCCCAGGACCATGGGATCATGACCTGAACTGAAAGTAGATGCTTAATCCACTAAGCCACACAGCTTCCCCTAAAAGGGAATTTTATAGCAATAAATACCACAGATGAAAAAAGAAAGATATATTTTTTTAAAAACTTCAATGTTATATTTTAAGGAAAAAGAAGAATGAACTAAGGCCAAAGTTAGCAGAAGGAAGAAAATAACAAAGATTAGAACAGAAATATTTAGAGTGGGAAAAAATAGAAAAAAGCAACAAAACTTAACATTGGATTTTTTAAAATATAAACAAAATTAACAAACTTTTAGCTGGATTTTCTAAGAAAAGAAGGATTCATAAATAAAATTACCAATGAAAGAAGAGACATTACCACAGAAATACAAGCGATCATAAGAGAACTACTATGAATTATGAATTATAAATCAACAAATTGGATAAGCTACATGAAAAAGATTAATTCCTAGAAACATACAAGTTGATAAGACTAAATCATTAAGAAATAGAAAATCTGAACAAACCAATAATGAGTAAAGAGATTAAATCAATAACTTCACAACTCAGAAAAGCTTAGGACCAGATGGCTTCATGAGTGAATTTTACCAAATGTTTAAAGAAGAATTAATGACAAGGGTGCTGGTGGCTCAGTTGGTTAAGCATCTGATTCTTGATCTCAGCTCAGGTCTTGATTTCAGGATCATGAGTTCAAGCACCTGCACTGGGCTCTACACTCCTCCCCTCAAAAAAGAAATTATTAAAAATCCTTCTCAAATTCTTCCAAAAGGTCAAAAAGGGAAAACTCCTAAACTCATTTTACAAGGCTAGAATTACCCACATACAAAAAACAAGCAAGGACATTACAAGAGAAGAAAACTAACTGGAGGCAATTTCCCTGATGACTACAGATGCAAATATTCTCAACAAAATGCTAGCAAAACACATTCAACTGTACTTTAAAAGGATCATACAACATGATCAAGTAGCATTTATTCCTGGGATGCAAATATATTTCAACAATTGCAAATCAATCAATGTGATACGCCACATTAATAAAATGAAATATAAAAATCACATGATCATCTCAATATATACCAAAAAGACATCTGACAAAATTCAACGTCCTTTTATGATAAAAAGAACTCTCAACAGAATAGGATGAGTGGAGAAAATACCTCAACATAATAAAGGCCATATATGACAAGCCCACAACTAATTATACATAATGGTGAAAAGCTGAAATCTCTAACATCAGGAACAAGACAAGGGTGCCCACTATTACTATCCTATTCAACAGAGTACTGGAAGTGCTAATAATAGCAATTAGGTAAGAAAAGGAAATAAACGAAAATGCTGAAAGCATAGAAGATTTTGTTGATGACTGAGTTCCAGAAGATGCAGTGAGAGGTTTAGGGGCTTTGGAGATAGGTAGAAGAAGGGACAGAAGGATTAGGGGGTGCACAGAGCCTTTATGGAGTAAGAGTCCAGCTAATCTTGGAAGACCTGAAAATCATGCTTCCTATGGTGCTAATGTGGAAAGGACTATAGCACGTGACAGAAAAGCCCAAAAGGCTCTGAAGCAGAGGGGACTGGTGAGGCCTCCAGCTGGTGAGGAGGGTCTTGCTAGAGTACCAGGAGCTCTGTGGTCCTGTCACCATTCTTGCCAATGGCAGTACTAGAGCTAAGAAGAAGCCACCCAGGAGTTCTGTACACTTCTACTCTCTCCTCTCCAAAAGATATATAAACTTTTGTTCAGTATAAAATAAGTGACATGAAATTATTTTGCTACTCTAGAACATTATGTGTAAAATAACCAAGCTTACTTTTTGCTGCTATTAATGAATGAATAGATTTGTCTTCTTAACAATCATGCATTTATATTATGAAATGTGAAACCTGCCATCATAGTTCTATGAAAAGCAACAATAATGGAACATGTATATAATATTGTGACTGACCTTAGAAAGGATATAGCCCAGTTCTTCACTCAGAAACAGTGGTTTTCCAGGATGCCTGGGTAGCTCAGTCAGTTAAGTGTCTGACTTCGAATTCAGGTCATGATCTCAGTGCCCTGGGATCCACCTCCATCTGTACTCACTGGGGAGTCTGCTTGTCCCTCTTTCTCTCTTTCTGCCCCTCCCCCACTCCTCTCTCCAGAAAGACAAAAAGAAAAAAACGAAAAGAAAGAAAGAAAGAAAGAAAGAAAGAAAGAAAGAAAGAAAGAAAGAAAGGAAGGAAGAAAGGAAGAAAGAAAGGAAGAAAGAAAGGAAGAAAGAAAGGAAGAAAGAAAGGAAGAAAGAAAGGAAGGAAGAAAGAAACTTTTGAGAAGTGAAAATATGAATAACACTTGGGCTACAGACTCCTGGCCCCTTACCTTCTACATCCAATTTAAACAAAACCTCCCATCCCATCTTTTAATGACATGTTTGTATCAATCTCTCCATTCATAAAATGAGGGAAATGGTATCAGCCTATATTCAAAGCTGTGGAAGAACGACTGCATTTATTTATTTTCTTTAAATCTGGGTTCCCATCTCCTTGGATTGCTGGATAATTCACTATTAGTTGCTGTTGGTTTGATTCCTTTCCGAGAGGAAAGCAGAAGCCATGTGATCTCCATGACAGCTAAAAACAAGAGAGGAGCCTTTCAACTCCAGGTGCTTATAGCTGCCTCTCACATCCTCATGTTCAAAATGCAGTGGTCCCTCATGGTTTGAAGCTCGATTTGAGAGCTCTATGTGGGTATGGAATTCTTTGTCTAGATAGCAAATGTGAGTTCAGGGTTCCATCTTTCTTAGAATTAAACAAAATAAAAATAAAAATCTCATTCTTCTAGGAAAAGACTGGTAGCTTTATAGCCAGGGTAACAAGTAAACACCAGATTTTTTTTTCCTTTTCTCTAACTTTATTGCAAGAATGCAATATAAAGTACATATAACATACAAAATGGGTTTTAAACCTATTGGATTAATGGCTACTGGATTCAATGAGCAAATACCTCTGGAAGTCTCATGCTTTGGAAGTTAGCCAATAGGTGGCGGGCTACCTGTAGTGAACCTGCTTCTAATGCCAAGGTCAGTTCACTCCTGCCTCTGAAAACAACACAACCCACAAACACCAAAACTCCATGTGAGATCAGTGGGTTGAATTATTCAATGAGATCATTGCCTGCCCAGAAGATCTCTCCCTATAAAGTAAGCGGTAAATTCACCTCTTTTTCAGTCTAGAAAAGCCTCTCTCTTCCCCCCTATTATTGCCTTCTGGCACAATTCCCAATCAGATGTCATGAGGAGGAAGGGATGCTATCAAATTGAGTAGAGTTCACCCCACCTATACAAATCCATTTTGAAGCATTTCAAAGACATTCTATGTCTCAAAGACATTTCTTGGTGGACGGGGTTGGGACTTCTGCTTTATATCCATTCTTCTCTTCCCTAACTGCTCCTCAAAGGAATATGGCATAATCTCTTCAGTGAATTTAGGTTCCAAAAAGATGTGGAGAGCCTTTGATGACAAGCAGCTTTAGGTCTTAGCCTTGCCAATCATAAAAATAAAAAATAAATTTAAATCCTAGCAATTATCCAGGGCCTGGATACTTGCTTGAAATGGTAGAAGGAACAAGTATAGGAAGAAGAAGTACAAATTAATATTTTAACATATTGCATAGCAACTGAATCTTATTAATTTGGATCTTATTAATTTAGAATTAAAATATTAATTTAGACATGTGGGGATAAAATATTTTAAGGGAAAAAACTATGTTATTTAGTAAATCCTGTTTGTATTCAATTTATTTTCTGATTACAAATGATTCTTATCTATTCATTCAGGTTTGCCTAAGTGAGCTCTATTAGGATATATATGTCCTTAGTTCAGACAATGTTATAGATTTTGTTTTATTTTCATTTTGGGGATTCACAAAAAAATGATCCATTTTTGGAATATATATGTATATATACCACTTACAACTACAAAAGTTTCAATCCTCTTGTCTGTCTATGAGGAAGATTATAATTCTTACCTCGCAGAGCTCTATGAGGATAAAATACAAATTCAGTAAAATTTGAAAATACAATAAAACAATCAAATTTTAGGTTACATTTTAAATTTTTTAAATGTACTGGGCAGCGATCATGTGATGTATGTGGATATATGTGATATCTTGAGGACACAAAGAGATACATGAAAATACCAATGCTTGAGGAATTTATAGTCTAGTTGGGGAAGAAGCATCAGAGAATCTTCAAGCAGACTCCCCCCTGAGCATGGAACCTGACCTGGGGTTCAATCTCATGACCTTGAGATGATGACCTGAGGCTAAACCAAGAGTCAGAGCTCAACTGACAGAGCCACTGAGGTGCCCCTAAATGTAAAACTCTTAGAACAGAAAGGGATATAGAGTAAGTACTGTCAGGGGACGGTGCGTGATCAGCCCCTCCCACCATGCCCAAGCCACCGGAAAACTTTGGTGGAGGTACCTGTGAATGTGAATGAAAGCCCCTCTGGACTTTCCCTGCCTGGAATCCGGAAAGCCACATACCCTGTGGGTCAGGGCAATATGTCCTTTGTGTGCTTATTCAAGACATATAGTTTCCTCCGGTAATCATAGCTCTGTATCTCTTATCTGTATTTCTTGATCCTGGTGCCTCAGTGGTCTCAACTTCTGGGAGTTTAAGCAATCACTCTGTACCCTGCAGTAACAATGCTAATCCTGTCTCTAGGGCGGGTGCAAAAGCAGTTAAAGATTTAACTGCACCACCCAACTTCCTCACTTTTAAATAATAAAAGACTGGGGCCCCTGTCAGTCAAGAGAGACAAAGGCAGAGAGCCTGCAAGGAGGCCGCAAGAGAGCCTTAGAGGAGTGAGCAAGAGAACTGGAAAACAGCGAGAGAGCCTGCAAAGAGAGACAGAAATAGAGAAGCAAAGAAAGCAGCAGAAAGAAAAGCAGACAGAGAGTAGAGAGACAGAAGAGGAAAGAGAAGTAGAGCAAGAGGGCCAAAGCCAGAGCTAGAGAGCTAGAGCTAGAAAGCCAATGCTAAAAAGCCAGAGCGTGCAGCTGAGCCTGCTTCATAGGTCTCTCCTGACTGACTTCGGGTCTGTCAGCTTGCATCCCTGTTCCTGTCATTATTTCGCCTGCGGTTCGGGACCCACAACTCCATCGAGGCTGGCTCCTCCGGCGACGACAAAGTACATACTTTATGTATGGATGGATTTATGTTTTAAAAAGAGTATTTTAATTTTCTTGTTTATATACAATATATCTGTGGAAGATTCACAAATTCATTAATAAGCGTGGTTGCCTGTGAGGAAGAGGGAGGTAGACTTAACGCTGTAAATCTTTTATCCCTTTTGATTTTTGATCCATGTACATTTACTATCTACTTAATACTTAATTTGGAAATATATACAGGTAATATATATTTCAAATATATTTGAAATAAATTATAAATTTTAAAAGATTACTTATATATTAGAATAGGTTAACTGCTGAAATGAGTAGATCCAAATTTCACAGAAATATATACATTGTTCAATTGTCCCTGGGTACCATACCATTCCTACTTGCTATTCTTCAACCCAACCTATATCTTTATGAAACTCTTTTATTAAACTCTTCAAATTATCCAATTTGAGGCAGCCATCTAAGACTAAGAAAAGTGGAAACCACTAAGGTGATAGATGACTGATATGACTATTTAGATGTGTCCTTTTTACCATTTCCTTGACACAAGTAGCATGCTGACTGTCCATCTGCTGGGGTCTCTGGTGGTTACAAAGAAACACATCAAATTTCTTGGCTTAGCTGTGATTTGCAGCTTTTCCCAGCTGTTTTCCCCTTAAAAAAACCCATAACATTGGGCAATCCCTCAGAAAATTTTAAGATTAAGATTGAAGAAAATTGAGACTTTTTTTTTTTTGAGTGAGTGAGAGAGAGAAAGACAGTGCGTGAGTGGGGAGAGGCAGGAGAGGGAGAATCTCAAGCAGGCTCCATGCTGAGCCTTGAACCAACATGGGGCTCGATCCCACAAACCTGAGATCATGACCTGAGCTGAAATCAAGAGTCTGGCACTTAACCTACTAAGCCAATGAGGCATCTTGAAGTTCAAAATTTTTTCAATGTCTAATGCTCTTCCATGGCGATGAAGGCAGAAATAAGTTTGTATGCTGTGTTTACATATGCTGTACACTCTGCCTTTGTGATACATTGTATACTGCTGTAGATTCAAAATTAAAATGCTGAAAGAAATATGTATGTGACTCTTCAAACAACTAAAGACAGTCCATGCTTTGGAAGAAATAGAGAACAGTTTCAAGTTTAATTGAGAAAGACATATGCCTGCAGTAGCTAAACTCATGGTGCATTATTTAACTTCACCTCAGGTTAAATACTTTAGTGAAGAACCTTAGAAATGCCATTGGTGTACAGTTAAGTATGAGCTGTCAGAAAATTCTATAGGCTAAGGATATAAGCTAAGGTTCAGTACGTCTGCGAATACTATTCATCCCAATACAACGGAACTAGGTAAGCAATTTAGTAAACAAAAGCACTGGAGGGAAAATAGCCAAAACATGCTTGGAGGAATAAGCAGGGTGAAACATTATGTAGGCATATTTTGGGGTTTGCATTTTATCAAACAAATTGAGAAATCTCTGAAATGTTTTAGGCAGAAAAGTGACATGAGTCAATTTACATTTTAAGTAGAACACTGTCCCTGCTTTGGGATAACTGAATGGAGAGAGTGGATGCACAGAAAGTTCACTGGAGACTATTTTGGAGGTCCAGATATGAGGGATGGGGACTCAGACTAGACTAACGGCCATGTAAATGGAGGGAAGTGGCCAGAGTCCAGCTGTAATTTGAAATAAAATTACTTTGGTTTGGCAATTGATCTGACATGAGATATGCAGGGAAGAGAAGTGTTAGAGCAGGTCTGTAAGTTTCTGGCTTGAGCTCCAGGGTGGATGACAACTTTTAATGAGATGGATGGGAAGCAACTCTTTTTCTTATCACAATCCTAATAGATGAGAAAAATGGGTGCTTTAACTAGAAGATGTTTCTCTCTTCTTAGGCCAAACAAAATAATCATCTTCAGTACAAAAGTTTTCACATACTTGAAAAACAATGTTAAGTAGCAGATGTGAACATGTGAGATCAAGATAGCTGGGAGCCAGTGGAACAGCTTTCTATGAGAACATGAGAAATTGAGGGGAGACAGCTCTGCATGGTGGAGCGGGGTGAGGGGGGGAGATTGAGAGGCCCTCAGTCTTCCTGGGAACAGTAGCCGGAGACCACCTCACGATGCCTGTAGCTAGTGGAGTGGGAGGTCAGCTAGCTATGTTGCAGCAAGCCAGGGAGCCATGAAAAAGGTCAGTTCACAAGTTTAAGTAGTCCAGGCCATGCAATCATCTTGGTCAAATAAAATGGATCTTAAAGAGTCTTCATCTTAAGAAAGAGACAAGAGAACTTTTCCACCCCCATTTGACTCTTGAATACCTTTTTTTGAAATCATACCAATATTCAGCACTACCACTACTGGGAAATTCTTCCTTAATCCATTTCATCTCTGCATTATTTTTTAATTAAAGAATTGTCTCCATCTTGGCCTTGAGAAAACTAGAAAACAGTCATGAGTCATCATCTTTGTGGAACTAATTTTAAAGGCTAGTGGAAGCCAGGGGTCAGATGTTCCCATATGGAGTCTCTGTTTTTGCTCTTTATGATGCTTGACCACCCCAAACTCAACACTGGTTATTCCCTAAAGAGAATTCAATCATACTAAAAGCATTAGTGAGAAATGCAGATTTTGTTGAAGACTTTTTTGTGTACAGTTGTCATACTGCCTTAATCAGTACTAGCCCTAATCACATACCACAGAGCAAACTAATAAAAAAAATTCTTACTAGACATTTTATCCCAAGTCCCTTCTTCCCTCACCATCTCTCCAGGGATTTCTCCCTGGCCTTTCTCTTGGAGGGTGCTCCATTTCTCAGTGTTCCCCACCAAACTTCAATACCTCCCCCATTTTATCGGGCTTTCTCTCTGAAGTGTAAACTACTACCTACCACAATTTTTCAATAATAAGCCCTCAAAGAGTAGAAGACTTTATCCTTTTCCTCTCACAATCTTATTCACTATTGAAGTTCTTGGGTTTTGCTTGGCTTAGCTAAATTCAGTACATGTGGCATCCTTCCAACTTTGCAGCCATAGGTACTATTTTTAAATACTGATTCCAGGACGAGGAAAAACAGGAAGTTTCCATTAAATGTATGTGGTGCATCTACCTGGGCTCCTCAAGGAGGCAGTTCACAAGAGAGTAAGTTGAGGCAAAGCCACAGAGGACAACAACAATGCAAAGGATGAGAGCCAGAAGAGATTGGGGATGGCCATTCATTGATGATCAAAGCCAGAGATGGTGCAAATAAAAAAGACAACAGGCCCACAAATGAATGTGCTGGATTCCAGGTCCCAGACAGGACACCCATTTGTCCTGTGTATTATTAGCATTTACTGTGGTGTGGACATGAACACGAAAGAGCTAAAAAACCATCTAGCCTTTCTAGCCATCCGAACCACAGAAGACAAAAATATTTAGAGTGGCTATTTCCCTAAGTCTCCTGAGAATAGAGCATAACGAGTACAATTCGAGATGCAAAGGAAAGAAGCTATTCACGCATGCAAAGGATGTGTTTGGTCAGAGGTTCTGAACATTAGTGAGTACCAATCACCCTGCAAGGGCTTGTTAAAACACAGATTGCTGGAGCCCACCCTCATAGTTTCTGATCCATCTGGTATAGCATGGAATCTGAAGAAAACATGCATTTCTAACAAGCTCTCAAGCATCACTGTGCTACTCATCTGGGACCACACTTGGAGAACCACCACCTCAAGACATTAGGGAATAATTCCCTTGGAGAATTCTGGTTGTTTAAAGGTCTAACTGGACTAAATCATGTATGGTTTCTCCTCCATGTATATCAGTGTTCTGACTCTTGATTTCAGTGTCATCTTTTCTATACCAAAGGTTCTGACTGTGACATTTAGAAGCCATTATGAAATTTTAAGCAGAACTTATTAATACATAGACCTTGCCCTTGAAATTGATTTTTAATTCTTTCCACCAAAGTGCATTTATCAAATTGAACACCATAATAGCAGAATAGATGGTCCATAACTGAAAGTGAAGTGGCTTTGAAATAAAACCAAACTCTGAATATTACACCATATAGGTATACTGATTATCCAATCAATTTTAATTAACCTCTGGTAATGTCCTTGAGACACATCAGGTGCCACAGTGCAAATGCATAGGACACCTTTTCTACCACCACCCAGCAGGAAAAAGAGATGAGGAGTATACAGATCCCTCTAACAATGAAGTAGCATTTTAATTGCACTAACCAAAAAGTCTATATGAGTTTGTAAGGGCAAATGCACATTCAAAAAAATTGTTTAAGTCTCTCTAGTGTATAAAAAAAGGAAGAGACTTCCTACTTCCCTTTTCTTACAGCATTTACTTTCAAAACATTTGTATTTCTAAATTCTTTTTCTGCTTCTTTGAGACATAAGCCTCTTAACAGTTTTACAACCCAGAAATGTTTTTTCTCGAGGATTTGGGAGCCGTCTCTTTAAAATGCAATTGAGGGTGCCTGGGCGGCTCAGTGAGTTAGAGCCTCTGCCTTTGGCTCAGGTCATGATCTCAGAGTCCTGGGATGAAGGCCCAGTCAGGCTCTCTGCTCAACAGGGAGCCTGTTTCCTCCACTCTCTCTGCCTTCTTCTCTGCCTACTTGTGATCTCTCTCTGTCAAATAAATAAATAAAATCTTTTTAAAAATGAAATAAAATAAAATGCAATTGAAGGGGATACCTGGGTGGCTCAATCAGTTAAACATCTGCCTTCAGCTCTGGTCATGATCCCAGGGTCCTGGGATGGAGTCTCACATGGGGAACCTTGCTCAGTGGGGGGCCTGCTTCTCTCTCTGCCTGCTGCTCCCCTTGCTTGTGTGCTCTCGCTCTCTCTCTCTCTCTCTCTGACAAAAAAATAAAATCTTTAAAAAATATAAAATAACATGTAATTGAAGACGATATCACCCCCATCTCCCAGTTTTCATGGTGGGGGAGGATCCTAACTTTGATAGGGCACCTGACTCCAGGTTGTAAAACTACCTGTCGTGGGAAAGATATGAAAAGTTATTCTTCCTTTGGATCAAGACCGTTAAGCAAAGAGCCAGCCACTCAATTACCAGATGAATTCAGGATGAATTCTGGGTGACAAACGACGCTGTTGAGGCTTCCTTCTTGAGAACTGGTTCTTTATCTTCAGAGCACGCGTGCAGGGGCTTATACCTGCTTGGCTATACAGAAGGGAGAGATTTCTTTCTGTTTTTGCAACTGGATAGCAGATGGCCGGTGATGCCTATCACAGTCTGATTCAATAACCAAACTGTTTTCTTTTTTTCCTATGTTTAGTAGAGAGGGATTTCTCCATTGGCAGGAGTTTGTTTTGTTTTGTTTTGTTTTTTATTCTTGATTACATTTCCTCTGAAGTTCAGGGTACGGAAATAACATTTCTGATAAAGGTCAGATGGGAGAAGGTCTCCTAAAGGAGAGGCCTGGAAGATGGGGTAAGATGTTGATTGGAGAGAAGAGGAAAGGGGGCATTTCAGGCAGAGCACATGAACCAAGCATGGGCTAAAATGATTCAATGCAAAAATGTTCAAGGAAGGGTGGAGACATCAACTTAGCTAAACTGAAGGACTGCTCACTTGAGAAATGGACTTAGAAGAGGAGGGCCTGAGTACAATGCCAAAACATCTGTTTTGTCTCAGAATTTGTAGTCGAAGCATACGGATTAACAAGACTCTCTCAGAGCAACCAAGTATCAAGTGACAATAAATGACTTGACACAAACTTTTTCAAAGAAATGAAAGAAAATTACTTTTCGGTGGAAATGGCCCAGTCTTGGAATGTCATTTAGAAAGCTAAAGAATCTTTAAGGTCCCATTTTAATCCCAATAATTTAATCAACAAATTTTTACATAATATCTACTTTGTGCTAGGTACTGAGCTAAGCGCTGAAGAGCTGGAAATAAATAAAAGAGATGCAGTTTCTGCATTCAGAGAGCGTGTAGACTATCGGGTAGGTACTAATGTAATACTGAGATTGATTAGCCTCTTTGCTGTTAGGCATAGTGTTTGGCACTTAACCCAACTCCCAAAACAAGCGTTATTATACTCATGTCACAGATACAGAAACAGCCTGAGTGAGTTTAAACTTTTCAAGTTTATGTAGTCTGAAATGCAAGGTATAATTGCAAATGCAGTTCTTTTTTTTTAACTTGTTTTCTTTTTTCTTTTTTAAGTTTTTATTTATGTATTTGACAGAGAGAGAGAGAGAGAGAGAGAGAGGGAGAGAGCGTGCACAAGCGAGAGGAGTGGAAGGCAGAGGGAGAGGGAGAAGCAGGCTCCCCACTGAGCAGGAGCCTGATACGGGACTCGATCCCAGGACCCTAGTTATCATGACCAGAGCAGAAGGCAGACGCTTAACCAACTGAGCCACCCAGGTGCCCCACAAAGGCAGTGCTTTTGAGTTGAGAAGGCCAAGCTCTTTGTAGGGCAGCAAGTGTTAAAAGCACACATTCCTGCCTTATTCCCAACCTCAGCAGTCCTTTATTGATTACATCAGCTAAAGGTTTCTTGTAGATGCCTTTATCAATTTGAGGAAGTTCCCTACTATTCCTAGTTCACTGAAAGTTTATATCATTAAAGGATGTTGAATTTGGAGGCACCTGTGTGACTCACTTGGTTAAGTGTCTGCCTTTAGCTCAGATCATGATCCCGGGTTTCAGTCCTGCTTTCAGTCCCCACACTGGCCCCACATCAGGCTCCACATTGGGCTTCCTGCTCTGTGGGGAACCTGCTTCTCCCTCATCATCTGCCTCACCCCTTTTGTGTTCTTTCGCCTTCTGTCAAATACATAAAAAAAAAAAAACTCTTTTAAAATAAATGGGATGTTGAATTTTGTCAAATGCTTCTGCATCATCTGTTAAAATGATCAAATGATTTTTAGTATATTCTGTTAATATAGTGATTTATATTGATTTGTCACAAATGATAAATCAATCTTACATTCCAAGGATAAACTCCAGTTAGTCCTTCCTTCTTGTTGGATTCCATTTGCTTTTTGCTTTTTACTAAAATATAATTGACATAGAGATTATATTAGTTTCAGGAATACCATGTAATGATTCAATATTTGTAGATATTATAAAATGATCAACACAATAAGCCACAATAAGCACATACATAGCTGTAAAACATTATTTTTCTTGTGATGAGAACTTTTCATAGCAACTTCCAAATATGGAAGATTATATTATTAACTACAGTCACCATGCTGTCCATTATGTCCCCACAACTTACTTATTTTATTCATGGAAATTTGTACTCTTTGACCCCCTTTGCCCATAAGCTAATATTTTGTTAATGATTTTTATATCTGTAATTATGAGAGATATTGATTTGTAGTTTTCTTTTCTTGTACTTTTTTTGAATGTTTTGATATAAAAGGTAATGCTAGCATCTTAGAATAAGTTGTGCAGTGATCACTTCCATTTTCTGAAAAACTTTGTATAAGGTAAGTTTTCTCTTCATGAAATTTTTCATAGACTTTACCGCTGAAACCATTGGGACCTAGTGAGAGTTTTTGATAATAAGTTTGATCTTTAATACATTTAATAGGGCTGTTCAGATTTTCTTTTTTCTTTTGTCATTTTTGATAAGTTGTATTTCCCGAGAAATTTGTCCATTTTGTCTAAGTTTTCTTTAATGTGCTGGCAAAAAAGAAAAAAAAGATGCTCATAGTATTTTCTTATTATCCTTTTAATTTTTGAAGGATCTATACCTGATAATCCCTTCTCATCCCTCCTATTAGTGATCGGTGTCCTCTCCCTTTTTTTCATCAGTTTCATTAAAATTTTGTCAATTTTGTGGATCTCTTCAAATGACCAGCTTTTAAATTTGTTACTTTTCTCTATTGTCTGTTCTCTTTCAATGACTTATTCTCTTCTCTTTATAATTTCCTTCCTTTTACTTGCATTATTCTTACTCTGTTCTTCTCTTCCTAGTTTCTTAATGTGGGATCTTAGTCCTTGATTTTAAATCTTTCTTTTTTCCTAATATAAGTGTTTTTATGTATATTTTATAATATATAGTTTATATTTATAATTTATATTTATATATAATACATAATTTATATTTATAATTATATTTATATTTGTAATATAAATCTACAGATTCCTTCTAAAGACTGTTTTCTCAGGGCCCTTGGGTAGCTCAGTCATTAAGCTTTTGGCTCAGGTCATAGGTCCAGGGATCGGGCTCCCTGCTCAGTGGAAAGCTGCTTCCTCCTCTCTCACTCTCCCTACTTGTGTTCCCTCTCTAGCTGTGTTTCTCTCTATTAAATAAATCAATAATATCTTTTAAAAAAGTAATAATAAAAAATAAAGACTGTTTTCTCTGCCTCTTATAAGCTTTGACATGTATTAATTGTCATTCAGTTAAAAATATTTTCTAATTTCCTTTGTGATTTTGTCTTTGACCCATGAATCATTTAGAAATATGCTATTTCATGTGCTCACTTAGGCAGCACATGCACTAAAATTAGAACAACATGGAGAAGATTAACTTGGACCCTGAACAAGATGTCATGCAAATTCATGAAGCATTACATATTAAAAAATATATATACTATTTCATTTCCAAGTATTCATGGTTTTTCTGGATCTCTTTTTATTATTAATTTCAGTTTAAGTCTACTGTGGTCAAAGAATACACTCTGTATTATTTAAGTCATGTTAAATTTATTGAGACTTGTTTTGTGGCCCAGCATCTGATCTATCACCCATGGATACACCATTTGTAAAAAAATGTCTAGTCTACAGTTATTGGATGTAGTGTTCTATAAACACTAATTACCTCAAGGGGGTCAATGGTGTTGCTCAGATATTCTGTGGCTCTCCTGAATGTTTTTTGTCTAGTTGTCCTATCAATTCCTGGAAGGGGAGTGTTATGTATAAAATACTGTAGTTGTGGAATTATCTATTTCTTCCTTTCACTCTGTCAACGTTTGCTACATGTATTTTGAGATTCTGTTGTTAAAGACATACATACTTATAATTGTGTGTCTTTCTGATGAACCGTTACTTTTATTATTATGAAATATCCCTTTTGTTCCTGGTAATATTCTTTTCTTGAAGTCTCTTCTGTATAATATTTAAAATAATGATTTCATTCTTCTCAAATATACAGTTTGCATGGTATGTCTTTTTCCATGCATTGACTTTTAATCTTTATGTGTCTTTGTATTCAAAGTGTGCCTCTTCAGGAAGAATATAGTGTCTTTTTATCCACTCTGTTTATATCTGTCTTCTAATTGGAGTGATTATACATTAACATTTAATGTAATAACTAATTTGTTTAGATTTAGGCTACCATTGTATTACCAGTTTTTCTTGGTTTAATTTTTCTTCTTTACTTTTTAAATATCATTTCCACTTTCTCGCCTTCTCTTTTATTCTTTGTATATATTTAGCATTTCATTCTAACTTATCAGTTGACTTTGGCTGAATTCTTTTTCTAAGCCCCTACTCAAGGGATTAAAAAAACAGACCTGACCCAGACTCTCAGATTCTCCTCATACTATCTGGCCCACAGGGCCTACTTTTTTTTTGGTCCCTGGCCAGAAAGACAAGATTTCCAGCAGAGATACAGTGGCCAGGGCTGCTGTGACCATCTGCCTTTCCATGAAGTGGAGCCAGCCCTTAAAACAAAGCTTTCAGGGCGCCTGGGTGACTCAGTCGTAAGCATCTGCCTTCCGCTCCCATCATGATCCCCCAGCCCCAGGTCAATTTCCCTGTTCAGCGAGAAGCCTGCTTCTCCCTCTTCCACTCCCCCTGCCTGTATTCCCTCTCTCGCAGTCTCCCTCTCTCTGTCAAATAAATAAATAAAATCTTAAAAAAAAAAAAAAAAAGCTGCAAGAGAGGAACCCCCCTCAGAAAAGGTAAACATAGATACAACACTCTGTAACTACTATACGATTTAATTCCTCTCCAAAATCGGCATCCTTTTGTTTACTTTTCGGATCTCAAGGAGTTGCTTTTGTATTTCATACAAATGGTTTCTTTGTAACCCCTGAGAACAGGCTGTAGGAGGTTTCTAGCACCAGAGCAGAACTAAATCTCTTTCTTTAGTCTTGGATTTATTCAATTAACTAGAATACATAATTGAGAAATTTTCTTAAGAAAGAAAGAGTAATTATTACTTTTTGGAGTTCTTGCCTATCTCAGGATATCTCTGATTTTTGAGCACCCAAAACATTTGACAAAGTATAGAATTTTTACATCACTTTATTTCCCCCTTAAAAGATAGTCGCTGTTATTCCACTGTCTGCTGTGATGAAATCTCACGGGGCCTGCTTAATGGTTTTGTTTTTACATTTAACGCTCCCTTTCAACCTGGTTGGTTTTTTTTTTTACAAAATTTTTTTCTTCATCTTTTGCTTTAAAATTTTTGCCAAGATGTTTCTATATATTGAATATTTTGTTAACTTTACCAAGAGCAAAACAGAGCCTTTTCGTATTTTGAATTTAGGTTTTCTTTAGCTCTAGATGGTTTTCCTTACTGTCACTCAATGCCATATCCTTGTTTTTCTCATTTAATTTATTGAAACAAAATCTCTACTATCTCTTTCCCATCTGTTATCTTCTTGATCAGTTTCTTCTCAGTTTTCCCCTCTATATTCTGAAAGCGTTCCTTGTTTGTTTTCTACAACATGACAGAGTTTTCGGCTTTTGACTGTCACTGTTATAAAAATATCCTATCATATTTCATATTTTTATGCATTATTTATTTATGTAAGTCAGATCATTTTGCATTTTTTAAAGATTTTATTTATTTATTTGACAGAGAGATACAGAGAGAGCACAAGTAGACAGAGCAGCAAGCAGAGGGAGAGAGAGAAGCAGGCTTCCCACTGAGCTGGGAGCCCAATGTGGAGCTCTATCCCAGGATGCTGGGATCATGACCTGAGCTAAAGGCAGCCACTTAACTGACTGAGCCATCCAGGTGCCCCTGCATTGTACATTTCTACCCTCACTTTAACGTGTTCCTCAACCTTTGTGTTGTAGAGATTTTTTTTTCATCTTTTAGGAAAGAAACCAGTAACTGATTTCTAAAATGTTCTATTTTGGGGTACCTGGGTGACACAGTTGGTTAAGTGTCTGACTCTTCTTTTTTTTTTTAAGATTTATTTATTTATTTGAGAGAGAGAGCACTAGTGGGGTGGGAGGGGCCAGGCAGAGGAAGAGGGAGAAGCAGGCTCCCCACTGAGCAAGGAACCTGGCATGGGGCTCAATCCTAGGGCTCCGGGATTGTGACCTGAGCCAAAGGCAGACACTTAACTGACTACACCACTGAGGAACCCCAATGTCCCATTCTTTCAGCTCAGGGTTATGAGATCAAGGACTGCATTAGACTCCAACCTCAGTGGAGAATCTGCTTGAGCTTCTCTCTCTCCATCTCCCTCTATCCTCCTCTCGCCTCTAAAATGAATACATAATTTTTTTTAAATAAATAAAATAAAATCTAAAAAAAAAAACAAAATAAAATAATAAAATGTTTTTTTCTGTAAAAAAACATTTTCAGATATTTGTTTTTCTCATTAATCATCAACAGAGATGATTCTCATAATCATCAACAGAGACTATGTTACATTCTTCATATAGTATTCATAGAATTTTTCTGTTTGCTTACTTCAAATAGAGAGACCTCTACTTAGAATTTGGCAACTATGTGGGATGTCCTTAGTTCTTCTCAATGTCCCCTCCAGTGCTGGCACCTCCTCATCTCAGACCTAGATAAGAATGTTAGGTAAACCGGGACAGCCACTAATTTAACTAGTAGAATCTAACAGTATTCATTCAGCATGAGTCTGCTGTCCTGCGAATAGCCATTCCCTTGATCCAACATCTGGAGATCTCTAATGCTAATCCAGATGTGTATAGCTTTTGCTTCAGTGAACTGTGCTACAGGAAGCATTAAATCCTATGTGAGCACTGCTCCCTAGAACCCCACCTGTCTTTGCAACTTTTTGGTGAATTTCTTCAATGACAAAGAATCCTAGGACACAATGAACCTCCACCTGTCTTCTACTCCTGTCATATTTGTGTCTAGGAATATTAATCTCTCAGTGAATACAGAAAGAAAGGAACAGGAGTTTGGGTTTTGGAGTAAGAGTCACTGTTTTCCAGTGAATTCCTGTTTCCCAAATTTAGGAAGACGTCACTCAAATCCTTATTCAATTCTCTGAGGGGCTCTGAACTGTCTGTTTGCATAAGGTGGACAAGAGGGGGACTGATCTAAGACCACCTTCCTTCATCATCCTCAAATGGTGTGTTCTAAGAAATTCCACTCCCAGCCCTGACATCTCCTATCTTCATTTTCCAGTGTGCTTGCCAATTTTTATCTTTTTCTATTTTTTAAAATCTATTTTAATAAGAAGCTGGGTGGAGAGATATGAGGTCTGGCTAGCTGGTCTGTCACCATAGCAACCCAGAGCCCTCCATAATTGCCTTCTGAACACCCTGCTTATTTGGTATGATTATGTCGGTGACTGTCCGTGTCACTAGTAAAAATAAAGCTGTCAGTGTGACAACTTTCCTAGGTCAAAGAACATTCCACCCTGAGGCTGGATAAAATCTCTTCTCCTCTAGGGGAGCTGACACTCAAAGGCAGATGTGATTCCTGTGGGCACCACACACATTCATGAAGAGCTCCTGCATCTAGGATTTCTGCTCTCCTTCTCCCCTATAGCTCTGCTGACTCTACCTAGAAAGAGCCAGGCAAACTTATAGTTCCTTTGAATGTGGGTATATTTAAGACAGAACACTGAAAAATTAGAGGCACAAAGGCAAGCATCTAAATTTACATTTCATTCATCTTTCCTTAGCTCCTTACCAGCACTGCTTTAACTGATACATTTATCTTGAGAGTCTGTTTAGACCCCTACACAGACTAATCCATTTTACTATCTTCACTCTTTTTTTCTCCAAATATTTGCTATAAAAATGTTCAAACATTCTGCAGAGTTGAAGAATTCTACAGTGAATTTTACACCATCCCCTCATCTAGATTTTTACTATTAAAATTTTACTATCTTTGTTTTTTTTTTAAAGATTTTATTTATTTATTTGACAGAGAGATCACAAGTAGGCAGAGAGGCAGGCAGAGAGAGAGGAGGAAGCAGGCTCCCCGCTGAGCAGAGAGCCCGATGTGGGCCTCACTCCCAGGACTCTGAGATCATGACCTGAGCTGAAGGCAGAGGCTTAACCGTCTGAGCCACTCAGGTGCCCTACCCTCTTTGTTTTAACACACTTATCCATCCTTTTACCCATTGATCCACTTATTCATCTTATTTTCTGGACACATTTCAAAGATACAGACATCAGTACACTTAAATACTAAATGCTTCAACCAATGTGCCACTAACTAAAATTGAATATTTGTTTATGTTTTTGTCCTTTTGATATAAAAATTTTGCATACAATGAAATACACAAATTGAGTGTATGTTTGCTGAGCTCTGATAAGTGTATTTACGTGTGTGACTCAAACACCCACTGCTATCCCCACTCTGGACAACCACCCACCTTCAATTTCTCCCCAGTGATTCTCAGGTGACAGCTCTACAGCCAAGAGAAAGTAGTCTTGACTATACTGGAACCAAGGGCAGGGGCCTCCAGGAGAGACATAGAAAACGCAGATAGAATAATTCATGTGTTTGAATACATTGAGAGACGTGTTACACTTCTCACAGCATTTGGCAATACGATAGGGCCACAAATATAAATGGCTATCAAATAAAACAAAAAATAGAAGTGACTGTTACTCCATCCAAAAACAATTGGGTTATGAAATGTATCTGCTAGGAATAATATTTACATAATTGTGGAAATAATAACCCTGCATGTTGATCTCATTTAAAAAGATAATTATTTGGACTGGGGAAGATGGCAGAAGGCCAGGTGACCCCATTTCGGGGAGTCCCCTGAAGTGAGCTCAATTCCTGCAAAAAACACTACAGGAACACTGTGAGCACCCATAAAATTGGCCTGAAATGTGATATTTCACACTTCTGGATCAACGCAGGGGACAAAGAGCATCGACAAAGAGGTAGAGTGGGGTGACAGCAATCGTAGGGATATCCAAGACAAGGGACGTGGGGGAGGAAGCCCACAGAGGCAACCCATTGGAAGGCAATACCCCAGCATGAAAGTGCTCTGTGTTCAGGGAACAACAGCAGGTTATGGTCTGATTCAAAGCAAACAGAAATGGAGTGCCTGAGGGGGAGCCAGGGAAACGGGGATCGGCAGAGAGAAAGTGCTCCAGGTGCCGCACGCACGCGGGAGGGAACCGGCGGAACTGGTGGAGCAGAGTCTATTTTTCCACCACTTTTTAACTTTTTTTTTTCTCCTCTTTCCTCCGCTGCTTTTCTCTGCCACTTCTCTCCACCCCATGGGCCAGGCACGGACCCCCCCAGGGAAGGTGATTTTGCAGACATGTGCAGGAGGTGCGGGGCCGCGGGACCTCAGTCCCTCCTGCGTGGGGGTCACACAGACTCCCTGGGCACAGACAAGGTCATACAACCCAAAATCAGTTGCGGTTTTTGTGGCGCAGGAGTGAAACGACAAGCGGGGGCTTTGGACAGGAATCAAACCCGCGTCTGTACCTGCCCGGCTATGACAGGTGGCCAAGGGAGAGAATACAGGAAGAGACTGTGGGCCCCCCCATCATCCAGAGGGTTGCCAATTAGGGGCACTCTCTGGAAAGGAGGTCTGGGTGCAGACATCTTGCTCTGACCTGACTTACTCAATAGCTTCAAAAGGCCGTAAAAGAACACCCCCCCCCCAGAGAACTGAACCCAGAAGGCAAGCCAGAAGCACAGGAGGACAACACCCAAACTGTAAAACCCCAACATCAGGGGAAAGTCAATTTATTAAACTCCGGGTGCTGCCCCAAAAGCTGTACACTTTATTGATACAGTTTTTCACCTTATTTGCTTTTTTTAACTTTTTTCTATTTTTACTTTTAAAGTTCCCACTTTAAACTTAAAAATTCATTCTCACGGTTTTTGTTCTTTTAATTTTAACCCACTTTTTATCACAACGTGATACTTAATACAACACTCCATAACAATTTTTTACCTTGGAATTTTTTCAAACACATTCCTGTGTTTTCTGTTGTTGTTGTTGTTGTTGCCTCTCATTTGCTTGCTTGTTTTATCTGTTTTTTTCCCTTTCCTCTCTCTTTTTTCCTTATTTTTACTTTTACATATGCATATAGTTATTAGCTTCAAGGTAATCCTATATCCCTATTTAATACTTCCCCTCTATACAACCAGTTCTAATCTCCTTAAATCTTTAGAAAGTGGGCTCCTCCAACAATAATAACAAGACAAACCTGGGAGGATCTGAAACACTTTCCTAGCCCACAAGGAGTGTCTGCCCTCACCTTCCCACCCTAGAATGTCAGTGTTTCTGTGTAATTGTTTTTGCCTTTGTATCATATAAATACTGGTCTTGGGGGTCATTCAGGTTGGGCTTAGCTTTTTGATATCTTCATTTACTCTTGATGGCCTTTTTCTTTACCCTGTAGTAATTTTGTACCATATAAAACCTGCCACTGGGCCCCACTCTGGCAGGGGTTTCTTTTCTTGCTTCATTTCTCCCTTTCTCTTTTTTCTTTCTTCTTCCTTTTTGGTGGTGAATTCTGATTGCTCCAAAACCTTCCAGTGACCAATTCACCTGGATAGTGGCTGATATATTTAGCTATACACCCCCTCAACCACTCCTAGCCACAATGACTCGGAGGAGGAACATCCAACAGAAGAAGAACCCTGAGACTACAATCCCAGTCACAGAATTACTGGAAATGAACATAAACAATATGACAGAAATGGAATTCAGGGCAGCAATCGTCCAAGCAATGACTAATTTGGAAAAGAACATTAGTCTCAAAATGGAAGCCCTATAACAGAAGTGAAAGTGGAGGTTAGAAAGGCTACTAATGAGATGCAATCTAATTTAAATATGCTAACAGCTAGAGTAAGTGAAGCTGAAGATTGTATCAGTGATTTAGAAGACAGATGGATTAAGAAGGAGGAGTAAGAGAAGTCTTGGGGCAAATGGCTAAAATCCCATGAAAACAGAATAAGGGAAATAAATGATGCCATGAAATGCTCCAATATCAGAATTATTGGAATCCCCAAAGGAATTGAGAGAGAGAGAAGCCAAGAAGATATTGTTGAACAAATCATGGATGAAAATTTTCCTAATCTGGGGAATGAAACTAATGTTCATGGTTCATGTCCTAGAGGCAGAGAGGACACCTTCTAAGATCAATGAGGTCAGAAAAACCCCCAGGCACATAATTGTGAAATTCGTGAATCATAAAACCAAAGAATTTATCTTAAGGACAGCTAGAGGGAAGTGATCCCTTACTATAGAGGGAGGACCATCAGAATAACGTCAGACCTTTCCACAGAAACCTGGCAAGCCAGAAAGGGCTGGCAAGTCATATTCAGGAAATTACATGACAAATATATGCAACCAAGGATAATGTACCCTGCAAGGTTGACTTTCAGAATGGAAGAAGGAATAAAGAGCTTCCAGGACCTCCAAAGTCTAAACGATGATGCAACCACCAAGCCAGCACTACAAGAAATACTAAGAGGGGTTCTATAAAAGAGAAATGAACACAAGAGTGACACAGAACAGAAAATTACAGAGGTAATCTATAGAAACATGAATTTCACAGGCAATATGATGTCAATACAAACATATCTATCAATAATCACTCTCAATGTGAATGGCCTAAATGCTCCAATAAAAAGGCACAGGGTTGCAGACTGGATAAAACGACAGGACCCATCCATATGCTGTTTACAAGAGACACATTTTGAATCTAAAGACACTTCCAAATTGAAAGTGGGGGAATGGAAGACCATCTTTCAGGCTAATGGACCCCAAAAGAAAGCCAGGGTACCAATTCTCATAACAGACAAATTGGATTTTAATCTAAAGACTGTAGTCAGAGACACAGAAGGACACTACATCACTCTCAAAGAGTCTATACACCAAGAAGATCTAACATTGTAAATATTTATGCCCCCAACAGGGGAGCAGCCAACTACATAAACCAACTGTTAAGCAAAATAAAGAATCACATTGATACAAATACATTAATTGTAGGAGATCTAACACAACACTCTCAGCAATAGACAGATCATCTAAACAGAAAATCAACAAAGAAACAAGAGCCTTGAATGACACATTGGACCAGATAGATCTCATAGATATATTCAGAACATTCCACCCTAAAACAGCAGAATACTCATTCTTCTCGAATGCACATGGAACTTTCTCCAGAATAGACCACATACTAGGTCACAAATCAGGGCTCAACTGATACCAGAAGATTGAGATTATTCCCTGCATATTCTCTGAACACAATGCCGTGAAACTGGAACTCAACCACCATAAAAAGTTCAGAAGAAAATCAAACACTTGGAAGCTAAAGACGATCCTGCTCAAGAATCTGTGGATCAACCAAGAAATCAAAGAAGAACTGAAACACTTCATGGAAACCAATGAGAATGAAGATACATCAATCCAAAACTTATGGGATACAGCAAAGGCAGTCCTAAGGGGTAAATTCATAGCCATCCAAGCCTCACTCAAAAAAATTGAAAAATCCTGAATACACCAACTCTCATTACACCTTAAAGAACTGGAAAATCAACAAAAAATTAAACCAACCCCACACACAAGACAGGAAATAATTAGGATTAGAGCAGAAATGAATGAATCAGAAACTAGAGATACAGTAGAACACATCAACGAAACTAGAAGCTGGTTCTTTGAAAGAATCAATAAGATTGATAAACCGATGGCCAAACTAATCCAAAAGAAAAGGGAAAAGACCCAAATTAATAAAATTACGAATGAAAGGGGAGAAATCATGACTAACACCAAGGAAATAGAAACAATCATCAGAAATTACTACCAACAATTATATGCCAATAAGTTTAACAACCTAGAAGATATGGATAAATTCCTAGAAACCTATAAACTTCCAAGACTGAAACAGGAAGATACTGACAATTTGAATAGACCTATATCTAGTAACGAGATTGAAGCAGTGGTCAAAAACCTCCCCAAAAACAAGAGTCCAGGGCCAGACAGATTCCCTGGGGAATTCTACCAAACATTCAAAGGAGAAATAACACCTCTTCTCTTGGAGCTCTTTCAAAAAATAGAAACAGAAGGAAAACTTCCAGACTCTTTCTATGAAGCCAGCATTACTCTAATCCCCAAACCAGACAAAGACTCCATCAAAAAGGAGAACTTCAGACCAATATCTCTGATGAATATGGATGCCAAGATTCTCAATAAGATCCTTGCTAACAGGATCCAACAAAACATTAAAAAGATTATCCAACACGACCAGGTGGGATATATCCCAGGAATGCAAGTATGGTTCAACACTCGCAAATCAATCAACGTGATAGAACAAATCAATAAGAGAAGAGAGAAGAACCACATGGTACTATCAATTGATGCAGAAAAGGCATTTGACAAAATACAACATCTTTTCCTGATCAAAACTCTTCAAAGTATAGGGATAGAGGGAACATTTCTCAACCTCATAAAATCTATCTATGAAAAACACACAGCGAATATCATTCTCAATGGGGAAAAACAGACAGTCTTCCATCTGAGATCAGGAACAAGACAAGGATGCCCACTCTCACCACTACCGTTCAACATAGTGCTAGAAGTCCTAGCAACAGCAATCAGACAACAGAAAGAAATAAAAGGTATCCAGCTTGGCAAAGAGGAAGTCAAACTTTCTCTCTTTGCAGATGACATGATACTCTAAATGGAAAAACCCGAAAGACTCTACCCCCAAACTACTAGAACTCATAGAACAATTTAGTAACATGGCAGGATACAAAAATCAATGCACAGAAATCAGTTGTTCTTATACACTAACAATGAAAAAATAGGGAAATCCAAGAACTGATTCCATTTACTACAGCATCAAAAACCATAAGATACTTAGGAATAAACCTAACCAAAGAAGTCAAGGATCTATACTCGAGGAACTACAAAATACTCATGAAAGAAACTGAAGAAGATGCAAAAAGATGAAAGAGCATTCCATGCTCATGGATCGGAAGAATAAACATTGTCAAAATGTCTATACTGCCCAGAGCAATCTGTATTTTCAATGCCATTCTGATCAAAATTCTACCAACATTCTTCAGTTGGAACAAACAATCCTAAAATTTATATGGAACCAAAAAAGAGCCCGAAGTGCTAAGGAATTACTGAGGAAGAAAAACAAAGCTGGGGGCATCTCGTTACCTGACTTCAGGCTTTATTACAAAGCTGTGATTACCAAGACTGCATGGTACTGGCACAAAAAGAGAGAAATAGACCAATAGAACAGAGTAAAGAGTCCAGATATGGACCCACAAATCTATGGTCAAATCATCTTTGACAAAGCAGGAAAAAATATCCAGTGGAAAAAAGACAGTCTCTTCAGTAAATGGTGCTGGGAAAATTGGACAGCTACATATAGAAGAATGAAACTAGACCATTCTCTTACACCACACACAAAGGCAAATTCTAAATGGATGAAAGACCTCAATGTGAGGCAGGAATCCATCCAAATCCTGGAAAAGAACATAGGCAGTAACCTCTTTGACATTTGCCACAGTAACTTCTTTCAAGACACATCTCCAAAGGCAAAGGAGACAAAAGCAAAAATGAACTTTTGGGACTTCATCAAAATAAAAAGCTTCTGCACAGCAAAGGAAACAGTCAACAAAACAAAGAAGCAACCCCTAGAATGGGAGAGGATATTTGCAAATGACACTACAGACAAAGGGCTGATATCCAAGATCTATAAAGAACTACTCAAACTCAACGTCTAAAAAGAAGATGAACACATCAAAAAATGGGCAAGGGACATGAAGAGGCACTTCTCCATAGAAGATATACAAATGGCTAACAGACACATGAAAAAATGTTCATCATCACTAGCTATCAGGGAAATTCAAATCAAAACCACACAGATTCCACCTTACACCAGTCAGAATGGCCAAAATTAACGAGTCAGGAAACAGCACGTGTTGGAGAAGCTGCAGAGAAAGGGGGAACTCTCTTATACTGTTGGTGGGAATGCACTGCTTTGGAAAACAGTGTGGAGATTCCTTAAAAAATTAAAACTAGAACTACCCTATGACCCTGCAATTGTACTACTGGGCATTTATCCCAAAGATACAGATGTAGTGAAAAGAAGGGTCATATGTACCCCGATGTTCATAGCAGCAATGGCCACAATCGCCAAACTGTGGAAAGAGCCAAGGTGCCCTTCAACAGATGAATGGATAAAGAAGATGTGGTACATATATACAATGGAATACTATGCCTCCATCAGAAAGGATGAATATCCGGGACGCCTGGGTGGCTCAGTTGGTTAAGCGACTGCCTTCGGCTCAGGTCATGATCCTGGAGACCCAGGATTGATTCCCACATCGGGCTCCCTGCTCGGCGGGAAGCCTGCTTCTCCCTCTCTCACTCCCCCTGCTTGTGTTCTTTCTCTCAGCTGTGTTTCTCTCTGTCAAATAAATAAAATCTTTAAAAAAAAAAAGAAAAAAAAAAAGGATGAATATCCAACTTTTATAGCAACATGGACTGGACTGGAAGAGATGATGCTGAGTGAAATAAGCCAAATAGAGAAAGTCAAGTATCACGTGGTTTTACTTGCTTGTGGTGCATAAGGGGTAATATAGAGAACAGTAGGAGAAGGAAACGAAATGGGAAGTAGGGTAATTTGGGGAGAGAAAGGAAACATGAAAGACTTTGGACTCAGAAACAAACTGAGGGTCTTGGAGGGAAGGGGGTGGGGGGATGGGAGAGCCTGGTGGTGGGTACTGAGGGCAGCTATTACATGGATCACTGGGTGTGGGGCATGGGCAATGAATCTTGGAACACTGAAAAAATAAAATAAATATTTTAAAAAATGTTACATGTAGAAATTGTAGAAAGTTTACCAAGCACAGAAGATGGGATGTAGGGAAGACAAATTAGTCATCTCTCATTATTTTGAAATATATACTATTAACATCCTGGAGATACCAAAATAAATTGCTCACTCACTAGGGAGAACCTGGAATTCTTGGAGATCCAGGGCCAACGGGGCAAGACGGACAGACAGGAAGACAGGTATGACGTTTTAGGACCCTCACCTTTCCACTGCTCCAACTGCTCAGTTCTGTGGTTAAAGAGAAGGGGACTGATGCCATCAGCCTAAGCACTTTTAGGACCTCCTAGGAAGATGGGGGACATACTCCCACCCTCTGCAGCTCTCATTCTATAGCTAGTCTGTCCGTTAAAGCAAGGAGAAACAGCCAGAGGGGAAGTGGGCGCACAGAGAGGATAAGGGGTAAGTCACAGCCAGACGTTTCAGTATTTTCACAGCCAGTATGGCCATATAGGTACATGGCAGCTGAAAAACAGCACTACCCGTATCTCTCCCTGTCTTGCAAAACTCTAGAGCTACAACAAAAAGAGGGCAATAGAGCCAAGAAATGAAACAGCTGTTCTAGGGGCTGTGGCCATACCAGCTTCTCTGTTCATAGAGCAGCCCATCTAGGAAACCTTTTTACATTTCTTTTCAAAAATGATGTTTGTTGGCTAACAGACACATGAAAAAATGTTCATCGTCACTAGCTATCAGGGAAATTCAAATCAAAACCACACTGAGATACCACCTTAACCAGTCAGAATGGCCAAAATTAATGAGTCAGGAAACAACAAGTGTTGGAGAGGCTGCGGAGAAAGGGGAACCCTCTTACACTGTTGGTGAGAATGCAAGTTGGTGCAGCCACTTTGGAAAACAGTGTGGAGATTCCTTAAAAAAATTAAAAATAGAGGGGTGCCTGGGTGGCTCAGTTGGTTGGACGACTGCCTTCAGCTCAGGTCATGATCCCAGAGACCCGGCATCAAGCCCCACATCGGGCTTCCTGGTCAGTGGGAATCCTGCTTCTTCCTCTCTCAGTCCCTCTGCTTGTGTTCCCTCTCTGGCTGTGTTTCTCTCTGTCAAATAAACAAATAAAATCTTTAAAAAAAAAAAGAAACTTAAAAAAAAATTAAAAATAGAGCTACCTTATGACCCTGCAATTGCACTACTGGGTATTTACCCCAAGGATACAGATGTAGTGAAAAGAAGGGCCATATGTACCCCAATGTTCATAGTAGCAATGGCCACAATTGCCAAACTGTGGAAAGAGCCAAGGTGCCCATCAACAGATGAATGGATAAAGAAGATGTGATACAAATATACAATGGAATACTACGCCTCCACCAGAAAGGATGAATATCCAACTTTTGTAGCAACATGGACTGGATTGGAAGAGATTATGCTGAGTGAAATAAGCTAAGTAGAAAAAGTCAAGTATCACATGGTTTCACTTACTTATGGTGCATAAGGGGTAATATAGAAGACAGTAGGAGAAGGAAAGTAAATGGGAAGTAGGGTAATTCAGGGAGAGAAACGAAACATGAGAGTCCTGTGGACACAGAAACAAACTGAGGGACTTGGAGGGAGGGGGTTGGGGGATGGGAGAACCTGGTGGCGGGTACTGAGGTCACCTATTGCATGGAGCACTGGGTGTGGGGCATGGGCAATGAATATTGGAACACTGAAAAAATTAAAATAAATTTAAAGAAAAAAAAGGTAATTATTTGGAGGATGAGGAGAAGGGGCATGGAATATGTGATTAAGAAAGCCTATAGTAGAAATTCAATAAGGAGTATCTAAAAATAAAACATCAAAAAAGACATGGTAAGAAAATTATATGAAATAATGAATGTGATTGTTTCTGGAGAGCTTGAATTGAGGAGGTAAAGGGCAAGAAAATTCTGTCCTTTGTAGGTCCCTTAGTAGAATCAATTGGCTTTTTAATCCATGTACTTATAGAATCTTGTTAAAAAATTAAAGTTAAATTTTTTTTAAAAGATTTTATTTATTTATTTGACAGAGAGAAATACAGCCAGAGAGGGAACACAAGGAAGGGGAGTGAGAGAGGGAGAAGCAGGCTTCCCGCCGAGCAGGGAGCCCGATGTGGGACTAGATCCCGGGTCTCCAGGATCATGACCTGAGCCGAAGGCAGTCGTCCAACCAACTGAGCCACCCAGGAGCCCCTAAAGTTAAATTTTAAGTAGAAGAAATTAATGCTGTGTGGCAGATTCCCAATTCCATGAATATTATGTGTGAGGTATATTAGAGGAGGGGACCTTTCATCAAAAAGCAACCAGAAATGTTGGTGAAGTATACTAATCTTTTAATTCTATGCCTGAGCTTAAAGAAAGTGGAATCTCCCAGGCAAAACCAAAAAGAAACTGAAAAGCAGAAGGTACCTTCACTCTGGCATCATTTGCCAATTAAAGAAACCAGGAAGCTTAAAAATTAATGACCCTCAGAGAAAGGGAGACAAGATCTGGGCAAGGGGTTGGAATAAACTCCCTATATGAACTGAGACTCTGGAAGAACTATTCTCTTGGTAAGAGAGGGTTTTAGAAAAGAACAGCTCTTCCCAGAAAAAAAAAGGCATTCTGAGGAACTTATCTGTCTTGGCCTGGGCCCTGTGTGGGAAAAAGGAATGTCTCACTGGAGAATTGCTAGGAAAAGCTCTGCTCTCATACAGGATAGGGGTTCAAATGTACAATGCATAATCTTAGACTCCCAAGTTAAGAAATTATCATGAAAAGTAGTCTTAGATTAAAAACATCCCTGGGATTTCTGCAAAAGCCAACATAAATCATCTTCAGGAGAAACATGTTTGACCCAGAGCTTATAAGATTCTGACAGATAGAACTCTGCCCAACATAAGAACCAAGAATTAGAAAAAAATTTAAAAGCAACAAGAAAACAAAAATCAATCGATCATAAACAAGAGTCTTCAAAAACTACATATATCAAAATGAGAGTTTCAATACTACAGATAATGTGTTTATCATATAGAAATATGATAGATAGAAATAAAATATTAAATATACTTGAAATTATTAGTTAAGGGATGACTAGGTGGCTCAGTTGGTTAGGTATCTGCCTTCAGCTCAGGTCATGACCCCAGTGTCCTGGGATGAAGCTCTGCATTGGGTTCCCTGCTCAGCGGAGAGCCTACTTCTCCCTCTGACAGCTGCTCCTCATTCTTGTGCTCTCTCTCTCTCTCTCAAATAAATAAATAAATAGAAATTATTAGTTAAAAGAAAGAATAACAATAGCATGAGATAGGAACAAAGCACTATCACAAATGATAAGGCAAATTTGAAAAACACATATCTTGATGTCAATGAACTTAAAAACTCAATGAAGTGATTCTACTTTCAATACTAGTAATTTATGATTCAATAATTCCACTATTGGGCATTTAGCAAAAGAAAATGAAAACACTAATTCAAAAAGACATATGAGCCCCTATGTTCATTGTAGCATTACTTACAATAGCCAAGATATGTAATCTAAGTGTCCATCAACAGAAGAATGGATAAGGAAGATGTGGTGAACACACACACACACAGACACACACACAGGAATATTATGCAGCTATTAAAAAACATAAGATTGTGCCATTTGAGACAACACAGGTGGACCTAGAGGGTATTATACTAAGTGAAATAAGCCAGACTGAGAAAGTCAAAAACCATATGATTCCACTCATTAAAGGGAGTCTAAAAAGAAAAGGAAAAAAAATAAGCAAAGAACAGAATCAGACTTGTAAATACAGAAAACAAACTGATGGTTGTCAGAGGAGAGGAGTCTAGGGTGATAGGTAAAATCAGTGAAGAGGAGAGGGAAATACAGACTTCCCATATGGAATAAATAAGTCACAGGAATAAAAAGCACAACATAAGAAATATGGTCAGTGATATTGTAATTGCGAGCTAATGAGGCAGACTGTAGCTACACTTGTGATGAACACAGCTTGATGTATAAACTTGTCAAATCCCTCAGCTGCATACCTGAAACCAATGTAACATTGTATGTCAACTACACTCAAGAAAAGGTGAAAACAAACCAGCAAAAATAGTAGTTTAGAACATCACTCCTACTTAAATTAAAAACAATTACTTTCTGGAATTGAACAGTTATTAAACCTGTCTCAAGAAGAATGAGAAGAAGCAAATTAATTAAAACCATGAAGGAAATTGAGAAAGTTCCTAAAGAACTCCTCTCTTTACACTGTCACCAAACAAAGAAACAAAAACGACAAAAGGTTCTGATATTTTGGTCAAATTTTCAATAGGAATAGAATAGAAAGAGTTGATACTATTTAAATTGCTTTTTGGCAGGAAGCCTGCTTCTCCCTATCTCATTCCCCCTGCTTATGTTCCCTCTCTAGCTGTGTTTCTCTCTGTCAAATAAATAAATAAAATCTTTAAAAGAAAAAAAACAAAATAAATTGCTTTAGCCCCAAAGAAAGGAAATAAGCTTCCAAATTATTTTTTTAAGAAGTCAGTTCTTTCCTCAAATCCTGACAAAGATACAAAGGGAAAAAGAAAACCATGATCTGATATTATTCAACATTAATAATAATACTTAAACACAAATTAGAAATACAACATTTGATTTAAGAACATGCCATAACGAAATGGAATTTTCAAGAATTATTCAATAAAAATATTTAAAAAGAAGTATATCTATTAATCATTGCAATAAAAATAAAAGCTCTGAAATTCAGAGCCCTTTGTGAAAATAGATGTTCAAATGCAAAGACTTTTTTTAATTAAACAAAAGTTCTACATAACAGAAATCAAAATGGATATTAATGTATATTTTGTGATTGAGGGATGAGTTACAAAGTGGGGAAGGACTTTGAGAGTAGTCACAAGAAAACAAAACTGTGAAAGATTATAAGAATATACCCAGTTAGAAGTTTCTGCTGTCAGTTTGGTTAAAACTACACTTCCCAGAATTCTCTTTGGTATATGATTACAAGTTATATTTGGACAGAAGGATTTGCATGAAATCCAGAAGTTGAAAGTGAAGGTCTCTGAAGGTTGTCATAATAGAGGTAGGGGTGGAATACTACTGCTTGTCCTTGCTCTCTCTGCTCCATTTCCAGGTCGTCTTCTCAACTGATGATCCTGTTGATCAATAGCCAGGACATCAGTTGCTTGACAGCAGACAAGAGAGACAGAGATGGTAGAGGCATAGATTCACATGGATCTTCCCATGTGCTTCCTCTTTGCACTCTCACTTCAGTAGGGACAGGCTTGATATCTCAGATTGGTGACTTCTGAGATTCTTCACTCCCTCCAGAAACTTCACTTTCCAGATCCTCCACAACTGTGTAAAATTTATTTATTTCCTATTCTGAATCCTACATGCCAAACTCAGTGTTCTGCTTCCCTAACTGAACTCTGAATGACTTGCCAGCCACAGTCATCCATACATTAAAACAACCAAAAGTCTTTCTCAAACATATAAAGACCCAAAGGATAAAGCACTAAGAGCCTTTATGAAGATCAAGTTGAAAGTGATCAAATGATTAAAGAAAAAAAAAAAGAAGTGATAAAGAAGTCATGAGCCCATATCAGATAAAGGGCTAGGATCCAAAATCTATAAGGAACTTATCAACTAAACACCCAAAAACCAAATAATCCAATCAAGAAGACATGAACAAACATTTCTTCAAAGAAGACATCAAAATGGCCAACAGACACATGAAAAAGTGCTCATAACTCAGCATCAGAGAAATACAAATCAAATCCTCAATGAGATACCACCTCACACCAGTCAGAATGGCTAAAATTAACAAGCCAGGAAATGATAGATGTTGGCGAGGATGCAGAGAAAAAACCCTCCTACACTGTTGGTGGGAATGCAAGCTGGTGCAGCCACTCTGGAAAACAGTATGGAGGTTCCACAAAAAGTTGAAAATAGAGCTACCCTATGACCCAGCAGCTGCACTACATTTACCTTAAAGATACAAATGTAGTGACCTGAAGGGACACATAGTTTGTAGTAGCAAAGTCCACAATAGCCAAAGTAT
>PITA01018672.1:0-39700 GCA_004023965.1 Spilogale gracilis
GGCAGACTCCTTCCCTGGTCTCTCCGTTAGACCCGTGCTGACCAGCCCACGTTGTCCACACGAGCTGCCCGGGGCCCTGACGCACACATGCTGCCAACGGCTCCCGCACTCCCACTGACCCACCTCCAGTACACCTCACTCTCCCAGGCTGCACACCCATGCACCCCCAGCCGGGGGGACACCCATGCACTCCGGGAGCCCTAACATCATCCAGGAACAACCGAAGTAGTTACCAGTCATTAACTATGTCATGATTCAGCCACATATTCGACACTGTACTCCTCTATCTCTATAATCGCCCTTTAAACAGCTGACCTAAGACAACAGGAAAGATGTAAGAAAGAAGTGTGCCAGATACAAACAGCGGTTACTACTCCCCAGGCCCTGTTTCTTTCTGCAGCAATCACGTGTGCAACCACAAACACAGAAAACTTTCCTTGCTTTAAATCATAAAGGGAACCCACGTGTAGAGTGAAGCAGCACAGAGCGACAGAAGGAAAAGACCACACTCCCCCCCGCCTCTGCATGCCCCCAAGGTAAGCCATGCCAACTGGTGACGCCGGAAAAGCACCTGCTTTTACAAACAACAGGCCCTGGCTGTCACTGATGTCCTCCTGTCCCTTCCTTCTCCAGCGTCCCGGTGTCTCCAGATTCCAACTCTCCCCTCTCCCCAGCCACTCTTGGCTGGCTGCACAGTACCACCAGGACGTCCACATCAGAGCTGTGGACAAGCACTGACCTCCCTCCCCCAAAACGCCCAGCCCCGCAGGCCTGCCCTGTGCATGCGCGCGCAGGAATGTGTGCATAAACGCCCAAACACGGATCCCTGTGCCGCACACACAGGTATGTCTGTAATTTTACATGACGACCTTATCCCAGACCTTTTAACTCAAATTCAACTGATTAACATAGAGTGTATCGTTAGTTTCATCAACTGTGACGCCCACTGCTCCTTCCATCCTGTGCCCTCCTTAGTGCCGGTCCCCCAGTGACGCCAGCCCCCAGCAGCCCTCGATTTGTGTCCTATGGCCAGAAGTCTCTTATGGTTTATCTCCCCCTCTGATTACGCCTTCTTTATTTCTTCCTCCCTTCCCCAATGCTCCTGTTTTGTTTTGTTTTTTAATTCCACATGAATGAAATTATGTTGTCTTTCTCTGACTTATTTCGCTTAGCATAATACCCTCTAGTTCCATCCATGTCGTTGGAAATGGCAAGATCTCATTCTTTTTGATGGCTCAGTAGTATTCCAACACACACACACACACACACACACACACACACACACACCGCCTCTTCCTCATCCATTCATCTGCCCATGGGCAGCTACGCTCCTTCCATCGTCTGGCTCTTGTGGGAGCTGCTGCCGTGAGCACTGGGGGCACGTGCCCCTTCGGGTCACGGCATTGCTATCTTTGTATCCCAGAGCTTTCAATAATTTTCAGGCACACAACTTCAGTAACCACGTAATATTCTACCCCCGAGACATAGTCTATTTTAATGTCCCATTATTGGACTTTTAGGCCGCTTCCCATTTTTGTCATCACAGACAACAACATGATGGATAGCCTTAAATGAACTTTGGTGCATGTCCCATTTGCGAGGCAGACTCTCAACCACAGACTTTCCCAGCCACAGCCCACGGGAGGACCAAGAGGATTATTTCCATGTTTGCCTTCAGGTCTCTTTGCTCAAACTGATTTTCCAAAACGTATGAGAACTGATTGTCTCAAATCCTACAAGGCTATAAAACACTGAGGAAGCCCCACTAGCCTGCTCTCACGAACAGGTGAGTAAGCAGTCCAAGAAAAACCACAGCATGCCTAACGCAACACAAGCTTCGTGACAAAAGGGAGCTCACCTATCGGGGTGCCTGGGTGGGATGGCTCCATTGGCCAAGTGTCTGACTTCCGCTCACATTGCGACCTGAGGGCCCTAACTCTGAGAGCACTGGGGAACACCTAACAGGTACAGCACCCCCAAGACGGCAGGGGAACTCAGCATGGAAGCAGCAGCGATGAAATCCTTACAACGACCACGCGTGTGACGTCTGAGTGGCGGCTGGTGCCTGCACGCAGCCAGGGACCATCCTGGGGAGGGGGCCAGGCAAGTCTCTGTCGGCCCACAGGCAAGACCACAGTGGCCTGGTCTGGGAAACAAACACAGGAGGTACAACTAGAGAGAGAAGCAAGGAAGCCACAGCTCAACTCTGCACAGTGGTCACCTCCTGAGAAAGAGGAGGAGGGTCCCAGGAAACGTTCAACGCCAGGTTGGAGACTGGGTATTATGTGATGTTTTATTTCTTAAACATGTTTTATAAATAATCTTTCCTACCTATTTGATATTTACTTTTAAGAACTTCAAAAAGAGAAACAGATGGCAGTGTGATGGAACGGGACATGCTCATCTTAGGCACGGGAGCTGGGGTGGGGCCGGGGCCCGCAGTCGCTACAGGTGCACAGAGCCTGGGTGAAGAAACTCTGATGTAAGACCCACTAAGCTCTTCAATGAGGACACTGGGTGCTACCGTCACCCACAGACCCAGCAGCTTTCTTAAAAAGGGTTAAATGAAGTTGCTGTCCAAATGCCCAGAATGGCAGCTCCAGGTCCTAAACATGAGTCAAAACGTTGATTCTGCCTTACCGAGCATCAGACCACAGATGCATCCATGTAAGACACAAATGTTAGGTGAGGCAATGATGAATGTCCCTGTTTCTCCTATGGGCGCCCAGCACGGTGTGATCTCATGTGTGAACTTTTTTTTTTAAGATTTTATTTATGGGGCGCCTGGGTGGCTCAGTTGGTTAAGCGACTGCCTTCAGCTCAGGTCATGATCCTGGAGACCCGGGATCGAGTCCCACATCGGGCTCCCTGCTCCGCGGGAAGCCTGCTTCTCCCTCTCTCACTCCCCCTGCTTGTGTTCCCTCTCTGGCTGTGTTTCTCTCTGTCAAATGAATAAAATCTTAAAAAAAAAAAAAAAGATTTTATTTATTTACTTGACAGAGAGAGATCACAAGTAGGCAGAAAGACAGAGAGAGAGGAGGAAGCAGGCTCCCTGCCGACCAGAGAGCCTGATGCGGCTTCGATCCCAGGACCCTGAGACCATGACCTAAGCTGAAGGCAAAGGGTTTAACGCATTGAGCCACCCAGGCGCCCTCACGTGTGAACATTTAATCATGGTTTAAAACTAAGGTGCCCGGGGCACCTGGGTGGCTCAGTTGGTTAAGCAACTGCCTTCGGCTCAGGTCATGATCCCGGAGAGCCGGGATCGAGCCCCACATCGGGCCCCCTGCTCGACGGGAAGCCTGCTTCTCCCTCTCTCACTCCCCCTGCTTGTGTTCCCTCTCTGGCTGTGTTTCTCTCTGTCAAATAAATAAAATCTTAAAAAAAAAAAAAAAATTAAAACTGAGGTGCCTGCTCCACAAACAGGAACTAAGGAAGAGGTCTGAGCTTTCAAGCCTGAGGGTTTACAAAATACCATGGAGAGTGGGGGAGGAGGGAGGAGAGGCAGCTCTGCAAAAGGGGCTAGGAGGGGCTTTCTCTGAAGCCTGGTAAGGAGCGCCCCTCCCCTCCAGCTCCGTTGCGGCCCAGACCTGAGCGGCGGCTCAGCCCATGGGCTCGGCAGCAGCAGTCTGCAAAGGGCCAGTGCAGCAGAGCTGACGTCCCTCACGCCACAGGCCTTTGCGGAGAGCGGTGGACATGAGCATACCTCGTGCCTTGGGACACACGCCTCTCTGCTGGCTGGCCGCCCCGGGGCTCCCACGGACCCCGCAGCCCCCACGGGCTGCTGTGCTGACTCGGAGGCAGAAGGAAGAGCGCAGAGCAGGGGCTAGGAGCCAGAACCCCCTGTCCCTTCCCAGGCAGGCCCTGCCCATCAGCAATTAACACAACAATGCAATTCCACGCTGCCCAGCCTCTTCTTTTTTTCTGATCGGTGGGGAAGTGAATTCTTTGTTACAAGGGAGGTCAACCCCAGCTTCAAAAGTCCCTTTTCAGGGCGAGGCCCAAAGCCCCTCAGCATCTGGGCGTGCCCCTCACCGCCAGCGCGGGAGTCTGGCATGCTTGGCACTGAACGCCGTTCAGCAACACAGAAACTGAAGACCACAGTTCCCTCTCTGGCTGTGTTTCGCTCTGTCAAATAAATAAAATCTTAAAAAAAAGGGGGGGAGGGGTACATGAGGATACATACAAGCGGTATAAGGAAAAAGAACCAAGGAATGATGAGCCTGTCAGAGAGGGTTCCCAGGGGCTTCTAGAGAACTGACAATTTTTTTTTTTGGTAAGATTTTATTTATTTGAGAGAGAGCACATGTACGTCAGGTGCACTAGCATGGGGAGGGGCTGGGGGAGTGGAGAAGCAGACTCCCCACTGAGCAGGAAGCCAGACTCAGACATGGGCCTCGATCCCAGGACCCTGGGACCATGACCTGGGCCGAAGGCAGATGCTTCCCCGACTGAGCCGCCCAGGCGCCCATCGGGCTCCATGTTAAGAACTGTTAGGGGCGCCTGGGCGGCTCAGTCGGGGAAGCATCTGCCTTCGGCCCAGGTCCTGGTCCTGGGTTCCAGGGATCAAGCCCTGCAATGGGCTCTCTGATGGGCAGGAAGCCTACTTCGCTCTCTCACACTTCCCCTGCTTGTGTCCCCTCTCTCGCTCTGTCACATAAGTAAACAAAATCGTACTGGGGCATGCGGGCGGCGGGGGTGCGGGGGACTGGGCTCCAGGGCTGCCTTTGGGCACCAGGCGGCGCGTGCGCACAGCCACTGGGGGAGAGCCCGAGCAGCAGGGCCCTGCTCGCGGGTGTGGCCTGGGCTGGCCGACATGCTGTCCGGCGCCGAGGTGCAGCTAAGAGCCCCCGCGACCTCACGGAGACGCACGCCCTGTCTCGGTGCCTTGTCGGTGCTGCACAGCGCTATGAGTTTTCACAGACCGAAGCTTCCGGCAGCGCCCTGCCGCGTAGCCATGTCGGCGCCACTTTCCCCACAGCACTTGCTCGCCTCGGGTCTCTGTGCACATTCCGGTGACCCTTGCAGAATTCCAATCTTGTGACCATATTCGATAGAGTGACCCGTGCACAGTGACTTCTGCTGTGACGTGAACTTGCCGACGCAGAGCGGCTGGGGAGCGCTGGTCCCGCGCAGAAAGACGCCCCCTGTGCGCGCACCGCTCTCGCAGGCGCCGCAGCAGACTCCACTGCCGTCACAGGGCAGGAACCTGCCACGGCCACGCCAGCCTGCAGTGGCCACTCCCGATCAGTCAGCAGCCGTCCACAGCGGGGCAAAAAGACTGACGACCTAACAGCTCAGATGACACTGAGCATTTTTCAGCAATAAAGTATTTTTAGATTAAGGTACGCATGGTATTTTTTTAGACATCCTCCTACTACACACTTAACTTTCGCCAGCACTGAGAAACGACAGAAAGGCAGCTGACCCATTTCCGTGCCCTCTCTGCTTCACTGTGGTGGTCTGGAACTGAGCCTGCGGCCGCTCCGAAGCGTGCCTGCACTCGGGGCACAAAGCAGTGTGGGCAGGAAAGCCTGGAAACAACCCAGCTCAGCAGCGAAAACCCGGAGAGTGCTGAGCGACACGGAGGCTCTCCCCACTGCCGAGAGTGCGAGTGGCTGCGAGTTCTAGCTCTCCCCGGCCGCAGGCCCTGCTGCACACATGGCCCCACTCTGCACACGGCTGAGGTTTCAAACACACAGCCGCTCTCCCTGTCAAATGATGCAAAATCCCTGCCAGTACGTAGGGTGGAACGTCCAGTGTTTAAACTGCGTGAGGCAGTAGCCCAGCTGGAGACTGAAGGACAAAAACATGAATCTCCCAGCCTTTCAGGGCCAAAGAGACAAAACTGCAAAGTCTGGAGGACTGCACTCTACGGAAAGGCAAGAATCAGCAACAGACAGTCTTACACAGATGCGAGTCAGACCTGCTCCAGCTAAGTACCACGTCGATGCAGTGGACAGCCCGTCACCCCATTTCCCCACTGGAGGAGGGGGCAGTCCCCTCTGGAGGAAAGACCCTCCAGGGTGCGTGGCTTTTTTTTTTTTTTTTTTAAACATATTTTTTTGACAGAGACACAGCGAGAGAGGGAACACAAGCAGGGGGAGTGAGAGAGGGAGAAGCAGGCTTCCCGCCGAGCAGGGAGCCCAATGTGGGGCTTGATCCCGGGTCTCCAGGATTATGACCTGAAACCAAGGCAGACGCTTAATGATAGAGCCACCCAGGCGCCCCAGGGTCTGTGGCTTTTTAATACGCAATGACCAGCTCACAACAAAAACTTCCCAAACACCCGAAAGAAAAAGTAGATAATACAATGAAAAAGCAGATGAAAGCCACAAACCCACAGATGATACAAGTGCTGGACACAAGGCTCTGAAAATACCATGATGACAATCCATGATTAGAAGGGAAAAAAAAAAAATCAACCCATCACAACTGATGCAGAAATGACAGATTTAGTAGCTAAGGACATGGCACCCGGGCACACAGACGCGGGAGGCGCACGAACGCCCGGCCGAAGCTGCAGCGGTGCAGGCGCCGTGCCCAGTCTGCCCCGACGGCTAGCCAGCAGCGGCCACAGCCCACACAGCACACAAGTCAGGACGCCTAGGCTGCAGAACTCAGCAATGCGCACCACCCAAAATGATGCACGGAAAGGCAAAGAAAAGTAACAGGAAGCCAGGGGGCTCAGTCAGTGAAGCATCTGCCTTCAGCTCCAGTCAGGATTGTGGGATCCTTAGATCAAGCCCCTGCATTGGACTCCCCGCTCAGTGGAGAGCCTGTTTCTCCCTCTGCTGCTCCCCCTGGCTCTTGCTCTCTCTTCTTTCAAATAAATAAATAAAATCTTAAAAAAAAAAAAGAAATCAGACTGAAATAAAGTGAACAGATTATCAGAGAGCTGCAGGACGACTTCAAGCAGCCAAATATATGGAAGTCTCCGAAGGAGAGGGAGGAATCAAAATCAACAACAAAAAAACGACCAAAACCAAAAACCAAAAAGATACTGAACGACTGGCATCCACAGAATTCTAAAAACGATCCTGAAACATCTCCCAGCCTCCTCCCCAGGACTGTAAGATGAGAACTCAGGTCTATGGCCACCACAAAGGGGATTCTGCAGGTGTGGCTAAGGTCATTAATCCCCAGACTCTAAGGTCAGGAGGGGACCCCAAGGGCCCGGGCAGCGGTGAGCAGGGAGAAGCAGCTGGCTGTCATGCAGGGAAAGCCGAGAGGCTGGACGCCCAGGCCCTCGCGGCTGCCAACAGCTCACGCGGCGCGTAGTAACATCCGAGCCTGAGCGACATGGCAGCGGCTGAGCACAGCCCAGAGTCCAAGCACAGGGCCATGAGCGAGCACAAGAGCGTGGTCTTACGGCCACACTCACAGCCACGTGCTATGGCAGCAACACAAAATGAATACAATGGCCCAAAAAATGACACAACCCACAGACCAAGCAGCTCAGCAAACCCCAAATGCAGGACACAAGAGGCAAACGACCCAAGCACATCAAGACCAAGTTGCTAGAAAACAGTAATAAGAAGAGAACATAGGGGTATCAGTTAAGCCTCTGCTTTCAGCTCAGGTCATGATCTCAGGATCCTGGGATCGAGCCCCACATCGGGCTCCCTGCTCAGCGGGGAGCCTGCTTCCTCCTCTCCCTCGGCCTGCAGCCCCCCTGCTTGTGCTGTTGAATAAACAAACAAAAGTCCTAAAAACAAACAAACACAGAAACAAACAAACAGAGAACAGAAAGAGCAGCCAGCAGGAAAGGGCCCCTTAGGGACGGAGGAACCCCCGAGGGTAGCAGCCGGCTTCCCTGCTGGCAACGCCCAGAGTCTCGTAACAGCGCACAACCTGTCAACCCAGAATTCTTCATCTGCTGAAAACAGCTTTAAAATGAAAACAAGATACCCTCTGACAGACAACAGTGCCCATGCAGGGAGAGGTATAACTGAAGCAGGACGTCCAGGCAGCAAGACGGGGCCAGAGAGAAACCCAAGTCGGCCCCGTCGGGAACCGCAGGGCCCGGCCTGTAAGCAGAAGCAACTGCCGAGCTGTGGAGGAAAACAGACTCCCTGGTCCTGGAGGGAAGCACCCGACTCCTACACGTCCAAACAGCACATTCTTCAATAAAACAGCTTTCCCAGCTCTCACAAGAAGCAGAGATTTAGAAGTGCACAAGGGCATGTCTAAACTGTCCGCTCCTACTCCGGTGCCCTAGGCGAGCCCACAAACCGACCCCACACCTGCGCTCCTGTGGAGGCAAGCGTGTCTGTGCTGCGACGGTCCCCGTGGTGGCACAGCTCCCCAGCCCGGCACGGGTCAGTGCCACTTCTGGTGAGAAGCCCCGAACACGTTCTGGAATGCCTTCCTCCACACGGCGGGCTCTGAGCCGCCAGAGGACCCACGGCTGACAGGACCAGAGTGTGACCCGGGTCAGCGCTCACACTGTTGTCCACCCACGACTCTCTCCGATTGGGGCGTGCTCACCTTATAGAACACGTCGGGCACGTACTGCTCGCTGCTGGACTCCTTGGCGTAGCCGAGCTCGGGGGCATCCTTGCAGGGCAGCAGGCACTCGTCGCGGACCAGAGCCATGCACTGATTGGACACCTGGTACCCTTCAAAGTGGACCTGGTTGTCGGGGCCACCTGCAGGACAGAGACCTTTATGGAGAGAATACAGCAGCAGAGACCCCGACCAAGTCTGTATCTGTTACTCGTCACTTCGGGCCCACAGAGCGAGTACACCCTCAAGAGTCTGTCTTGGGTGAGAACTCAAAGGCACCTGATGGCTACCTGATGAGTGGCCTGTGCACACGGCCTGGGACTCGGGCCAGGGAGACGCCACGGCAGCTCCTCCAACACGTCTCTACTACCCGCCCCGACTACGCGTGCTGGCATCAAGCACCAGAGGCGTGAATGGCAGACAGAGCCCCACATCCCAGCAAACATGTGTTCCTGAGTGGACAGGGCAGGGGGGATGGAGATGGATGGGACAAATGCTGAGAACAAGCCAGCATTTGTACCGTGGTCTCTACCCCGCAGATGCCCGCACCACCACCTCACTGTCCTCCAGTGCTGCACCCGGGAGGTGCAGACACTGCCCCAGAGCCGGGCACTGCCCCACGTGCCTTTCACCCCAACCTCTCCATGGTTACGCCAAAAACCCACCGACGTGACTTCAAATTAGGGACATGGATGGTGCAAAAGCCGCTGAGAGGGAAGCATCCAGTAAGCCTAACGGAGCAGGTACCTGACTGAGATGGGGTCCTGAAGAGAAGAACGGGCACCCTGTTGAAGGCAGGCCCGAGCCTTTGGAAGAGGGAAGATGAGACCGTGCGGGTGGCTGACTTCCTCCACCACACACCTGCACCTGCACCATCGGGTTAGGGCCTGACAGTACTAACGTCTGCTATCATTTCCACTTTAGAGGATTTAAAAAAAAAACCTGCAACATCTCTATTTTAGTTTAACAAAAACAAAAATACTGATCAGGGAATAGAAATTTTTCCTGGCTTTCAAACACTTACCAGAAACCAGACCTGGTGGCCAAACAACCAGAGAATGTGAAAGGGGCAGAACAGCCTAAGAGGGGACAAACCAGGGACCTGACGTCCGCTTGGCTTCATGCACCAGAGACCGACAGTAGCCAGCTTCCAAACCTAGATTGGGGGCGCCTGGGTGGCTCAGTTGGTTAAGCGTCTGCCTTCAGCTAAGTTCATGATTCCAGGTTCGAGCCCCACATCGGGCTCCCTGCTCGGCAGGAGGCCTGCTTCACCCTCTCTCACTCCCTCTGCTTGTGTTCCCTCTCTAGCTATGTTTCACTCTGTCCAATAAATAAATAAAATCTTAAAAAAAAAAAAAAAAAAAAAAAAAAAAAAAAAAAAAAAAAAAAAGCCCAGATGGGATCCAGAGGCTCCCTGGACAACGAGGCTCAGCACCTCTCTGGCCCTCACGTACACAGTCAGGGAAGCGGGCTGTGACCACTCCCTGACATCGAGGTCGTGGATGCAGGGCACCTCACCCTCTGCTGTGCTCAGGATTAGGAATGCATCATCACACCACGGAGGAGCGTGCTGGGTTAGAAGGAGCGATGGGGAAGGTGGGGAAGGTAGGGAAGGAGTGCAGTGGGGCTGCCCACCCCTCCAAGTGGGCATCTGGCTCTTGTTTGACTTTGGGTATTGTAAACCCGCACTGGCTTTTACACTGAGCATTAAAGTGTCCTGGGTCATAAGAAAAAAAAGTCTGGCCTTTAAGAAATAGAAAAAAAGGGGGCGCCTGGGTGGCTCAGTTGGTTGAGCGACTGCCTTCGGCTCAGGTCATGATCCCGGGGTCCTGGGATTGAGCCCCGCATCAGACTCCCTGCTCGGCAGGAAGCCTGCTTCTCCCTCTCTCACTCCCCCTGCTTGTGTGTTCCCTCTCTGGCTGTGTTTCTCTCTGGCAAATAAATAAATAAAATCTTTAAACGAATAAATAAAAATAAAAATAAGTAAAAAGCAACACTAATCCAAACGGATAGTCTCCAAAGGTAGACTCAATGAGAGGAACCACAAGCTCCCCTTTTCCATGTGGAGGAGCAAGACATCCGAGCCTGATAGGTTTATCCTTTCCAGAAACCCCATACTGGCTGGGCTGCCGAGGCAGTGGGACAAGTTAACAATAAGATCATTCCCTTCTCAAGTCAATCTGCCAAGGAAAGCTGCACGTGGGAGGAAAGGGCCTGTGGCAGAAGGACTCGGTGCCTGGGACACAGCCTCGGGAAGGGACGCTCACAGCCCAGACACGTGGGTGGCCAGGCCATTGAGACACAGAGAGGCCAGCATCGGGGCAGGGAGTTTAAACTTAGGCTCAGTGAAGCATTCTCCTTCCCTAGATCCTTCGGGTTCACACGTGATCATGACTCTTCCTCCACAGGTCTCATGCTAGAGCTGTTCTTGGCAGGGAGAGGCAAGGGGACGCCCGCAACTTCCGCAGCGGCTCTCGGGGAGCTGTGGGCTCAGTGCCTACGGCAGCACCACAAACCCCAGATGCACGGTCAGTCTCCTGGGAGAGGGCCACACACACACAGGCCTGCCCCTTCCTAGCGCACTCACAGTGGGATACCGTGAGCCCAGCTCAAACAGCTCCCCGCGGCAGCGGCATGTTCCTGGTTAAGAACCAGTGACGGGGGGACAGCACTTTGGAGGTCCAAGATGCTGGACGCTGTGGATGGGCGCCCCTCTGCTGGCCACCCGAGAGCCTGAGAGACTTGCGAGCCTGAGCGCATCACAGGGTTTGATGAGTAGGAAAAGTCAGCAGAGAAATGCAGGGACTCTAACTGCAGATCTTTTTTTTTTTTTTTTTTTTTAAAAGATTTTATTTATTTGACAGAGAGAAACACAGCCAGAGAGGGAACACAAGCAGGGGGAGTGAGAGGGAGAAGCAGGCTTCCCGCCGAGCAGGGAGCCCGATGCGGGACTCGATCCCGGGTCTCCGGGATCATGACCTGAGCCGAAGGCAGTGGCCTAACCAACTGAGCCACCCAGGCGTCCCTCTAACTGCAGATCTTACTGTAAGTTATTTACTGTCTATAGTTCCGAAGCCTTTCAGTGAAGCGGCAATTCTGAAAGCAAAAACTCCACAGATGACATATACTCTCCAACCTCCCAACAAGAGGTACAAATCAGTAATTCAAGGTACAGGCAGCCCCCAAGTAGAAACTATTTATAATCCTAAAAACGTGCCAGTTCCCTTGGTGCATTGAGTGACTCCCCATAGACAAAGTAATTAGAAGGTCTGGGTTACCATGGGAGCCCATGGAAACATAAGACAGCAATTCTGAAATCCATGAAAGTAATTCTGGTCGCCCTCAACAATGGGGACCTGGGCCAGTGAGGGTGGGAGAAGAGCTGCCACCCGGAATGGAAGAGGTCAGACAGAGCACCGTGTTTGGGGGAGTCCATACAACAAAGGACCATTCCACATCCCACACATCCTTGAACGTGCCCTGCACACTCTTACAGGCAAAAAACCCCCATCTATGATCTCAGAATCAATCATATTTTAGGGGCGCGTGGGTGGCTCAGTTGGCTAAGCGCCTGCCTTTGGCTTGGGTCATGATCCCAGGGTCCTGTGACCAAGCCCTGCATTGGGTTCCCTGCTCAGTGGACAGCCACTCCCCCTGCCTGTACTCTCTCTGTCAAATGAATAAAGAAAGTCTTAAAAAAAAAAAAAAAAGATTGTGATCCCAGGATCCTGGGAGAAGACTCAACCATTTCTTATATATACGCACAAATAGAAACATGCAGTTTTAACCCATGGTGAATTCTCTAGAAGTATGATACCCACTTAGTGGGGGCAGGGGACGCGTTCAGCTCAGAGCGTCCCGGGGGGCCGATGAGCATCTCAGGAGAGCACGGCGCTGGGGCAGGTAAGGCCTGCACCCGGCTGTCCACCCTGGCTCAGGCACTGTGTTGTCCCAGCAGCACCAGTCCCCAGGCCCTGGCTGCTCTACGTCACGGTCTGGTGGCTACTCTGCCGCTGTCACACCGCGTGTGCGGGCAGGGATATCATCTACGCGTCTTCCTCTCTAGACAGCAAAGGGTATCACGAAGCATCCTGAACAAGGGGTTTTCCACGGGAGTGTCTGACAGGTCTGAGAACTGCCAGAGTAAACAGCCGTACCCAGAACATGCGCCCGCTGCGCCGCAGGGAGTGAAAAGGTACTGCGTACCGAGCAGGCATGGCGGACTTCCGATGGATGTAAAAGGTGCCGCTGCCTGCTCCCCTCCCCGCGTCCACGCCCAGCTGTTCTCCCCAGCTGTCCTCACGGGAGGCCCGTGTGAGACACTACCTTCCCCGGACCTGCTCAGCACTCCCATCGCCTCCCTGACGTGCCCGGCCCAACAGCAGTCTGAGGAGGATAAGTCAACCCAGCTAATCCACACTAGCATGTGAGAGATGCCGCCACTGCCTCTCACCCCTCGGACGTACACTCATTTCAAAAAGAAAGTGACTGTCAATCCAAACAGATCTTATAGATTCAGGCAGTGTTTTTTTCTTATGACAGTCCTCTCAACTGGGATTAAGAGGGGATCCAGTTACTAACATGTCTGGGCTACTTGTAAACTGGTCTTTGTTAAGTTGGAGGTGCTTTCTGCAGAACTAGGGGAAGGATGACGGCCACAAATAAACGGGGTTACCAGCTCAGAGTGGGTAGAAACCACGTCCTCAGGGATCCAGGTCAGTGTGTACTTTAAAAAAACTAGCAAATAGAATTTCATGAATTGGCTCTCCAAGTTTAAAACTCCTATTTCTCTTAATTGTAGAGTCCTAGGACCAGTTTTTTTTTCTAAGATAACATATGTCGACCATCTCATAGAAGATTGGTGGCACCTTCTTATAGGCCACAATTTGAATGTATTTATGACGTACATGACATGGAACACTATACACGTATCCTCTCACACACATGCACACACACACACTCAGAAATGGTCTGAAATGACTCCCATTTATCACGTCAGAAATAAAGAACAAACAAATTCTTTCCTCCTGCACAGCCAGAGAGCCATCTTTGGTTACTGGAAGGGGCGACGATCCAGAATCAAGCCGACTTCAACGCAGAACGTGAGCAGAGGAGAGAAGACCTACACTGAGCCCCTGATTCTAGTGGTTTTGTGGGTGAGGCAGTGACTTCAGGATTTTTACCATAAAACGGGAAGAGGAAGCTGTGGCATATGAAGAAGTCATGGGCATGTGAAGAAAATCTCTTGCAGTGAAGTTATGAATGAAACTCTACCAAAGGAGGAACAGAACACGTACCTGTAGCCACGGCAGTGACGAACTTGGAGCCAAAATGTCCGTCTGGAGAGAGTCGACATATGTTTGGGTGCTTGTTTTGAAAGTCTCCTGCAGTGATACATTCTTCTGAGCTCAGGAAATAGGTGTCCTAAGAAAAGAGAGCCGGCCTATCAAGTTTTACAGCATCATGTGGAGATACACTCCCATTCCCTCTTTAAAAAACAACAAGCAGTAAACTGTGGCCCATCACACACTGCATGAAACACCTGCAGTCCCTAGTTGTCATGGGCCCCTCTTCTCCCACCACAAATAACAAGGAAAACCAGAACCATCAGCCATCCACTCCCACAGGCTGACCTCCAAAAAACAGTGGTGGGTGAACGCCAGCGGGGTTCGGGGGGGGGGGCTGCTCTACAAGATACAATCAACAGACCCACCCTTAACCTATCAAGAACACAGTGTTGAAAATAATCTGGTCTAAAATCTAGGACGAGGGACGCCCAGGTGGCTCAGGCCACGACCCCGCAGTCCTAGGATCAAGTCCCACATTGGTCTCCCTATTCAGCAGAGTCTGCTTCTCTCGCTCCCTCTGCTGCACCGCCTACTTGTGTGCGTGCTCACGCTCTCTCTCTCTCTCTCTCTCTCTCTCTCTCTGTGTCAAATAAATAAATACATACATAAGATCTTAAAAAAAAAAAAAAAAGCCAGATGAGCCAGGCAGAGCCACCCTGCGGGCACTGGGCCATCCCATCTCACCTTATTCCGGCTGTAGCGGACAGTCCCCTTCCGGGTATCTTCAGAAACAAGGTCTGTAAATATCCAGCCAACCTGCATGAAAAGGGAAGAATCCTCTGAGCCTCTCCCTCAAACAGGTGATGAATGTTTTCTGGCCTCTGCCCAGAGACCTTGAGAACACTTCCGTAAGAGCCTCCGGGAGCCGATTCTCTCTGGGCGGGCAGACCCTCTGCTAAGCTACCAGCACTTTCAAACTCCACCCGGCGAAAACAGCCCCGGCCCCCAGTGCTGCTGGGCTGCACGCGGTGGTGTGTGAGCAGAGCTCATCTCTGTTAGAAGCCCCATGGCAGCAACGCAGTGCCCAGCACTGTGCGGGGTTCAGGGGGAACCCCAGGGGCAAACAAGATTAACAGAACGCCTACACCCCAAGGAGGAGGACAGACAATGAGCACGAGAGACAATGCTATTTCAGATGCTAAGGCTTTCTCTGTAAGATAAGAAAATGGACTCTCTCGAGAAGACACAGAAAATAAGGACCGCCACCACGGAGTCCTTACCCAGGGGCTCCTTTGTGCTCCGCTACAGACCTGGAGAGAGCAGGTGAGGGCACAAGGAGCTGAAGGCCCCGTCACCACGGCACCCTCACACCAGCCCCGGACAGCTGTCTGTCTGTGTGCTCGGTGGTCCCTAGATCTCCTGTGCGCATGAACCTCACAGCCGGCTGCCCCTCATGAACCAGAACCGGGCTGGGGGGTTTATGAGTAGGGCTGAACCCCAGGTACACGTCCTTCGGAGAAGTGACGTGGTGCCCATGACCCTGTCCCGAAGAACCTTGACACACAACTCTTCAAATCCATCTCCCACACAAGACCAGGCAAATGTGGAGAAATTTCATTTTCTTCAAAAATACCCAAGCAAACAAAAAGCCCCCAGAGGATGGAGCAAAGAAAAGGAGATGTACGGGGTAAATGGACCAAAGCAGTGAGCAGGGCAGAGCCAGAGCCTGGCGGAAGTCAGGGTCTCAGAGCAAGACATTTTAAGTCACTTCGAGATCTCTTAGAACTACAGCGATCGTTAACTATGTTTAAAACAAAGGTCCAAAAGTTACACTAATTTCTCTTTTGAACACAAGAAGTGTCAAAAATTTAAACCAAAATATGACCCTAAACCAAGATTCTGACTCCTGGGGCGCCTGGGTGGCTCCGTCAGTTAAGTCTACGACTCCTGATCTGAGCTCAGACACTGATTCCTTACTAGAAACAATAGGACATTTCTTAAAACTTTTTTAAAATTGATTTTATAAGACCCTAGGCTTAAGATTACATTCCCCATTTTCCCCTTTTATCTGTAAGGAGTTCATTTCTCACTAAGTTGATTAACAAATAAAGGGTAAAATTTATGGGGCGCCTGGGTGGCTTAGTTGGTTAAGCGTCTGCCTTCTTTGCTTCTCCCTCTCCCTCTGCCTGCTGCTCCCCCTGCTTGTGCTCTCTCTCTGTCCAATAAATAAATAAAATCTTTAAAAAAAAACAAAAAGGATAAAACTTACATACATAGATATGAAGATTGAAATTCTAAGAGGTTTTCAAATTCACATCCAATGTTTACCTAAGAAACCCTTCTGTAAAGTCTCTGGGAACTCCACCCCCACCACCCCAGGATGTGACACAAACCAGATCAACAGACTCAAAACAGAACTGTTTCCCTGTCTTCTAACTGCCCAGTAAAACTAGGAAACCTCCCAGGCCCAGACACCTAAATTAGCAACAGGAAATCCAGAGATGATGGAAGAGAGAGCACCAGAGGCTCCAAGCACCCAGGGTAGAAAATGAACAGGCAGCAAAGACACATGAACGGAGAGCTCCCACCAAGAGGCTAGGCCTCAGTGTGCGGGCAGGAGACACAACCCAGGAGCAAGGCTCTTTCCTGGGCAGGACAGAGTGGTCTGGCTCCTGCTGCCTCTTTCATCCTCTGAAGTGTCCTCGGGTAGTGGGCCCAGCAGATTTCAACCTAACAGCCCCAGCACAGGGATCATTCGTTTTCATTTTACTTTAAATCAGAGTAATAGTCTCATTCTAGTTCAAATCCAAGAACACAAGAGCTACAGCATCCAGAAAACACAAGCAGGCTTAACAACATATGGGGCCCGCACCTGACCTCGAGCAGCTGGGAGCTCAGTCCCAGACGAGGCCTGGCCATGGCGCCCACCCGGATGCCCCAACAGAGAGCTCTGGCCCCCATTCAAAGGCCAGCAGAATGCCTCAGTACCTTCCTCAGGCCAAGCTTGGCAGCAATTTCATCCACCACCTCAGCTTTTGGGTCTTCCAGAAGCTCCAGGCTGTTCTGTGTGCCAATCTGTGAGGGCAGTAAAGGGAGAAGACTCAGAGGAGCCCAGAGCCATCCTACTCTAATTCTGGCTCAGGAGTCCCAAAGGGTACCACTTGCCAAAAAGGAGAATTATGGGGGCGCCTGGGTGGCTCAGTTGGTTAAGCCACTGTCTTCAGCTCAGGTCCTGATCCTAGAGTCCTGGGATCAAATCCCACATCGGGCTCCCAGCTCCATGGAGAGTCTGCTTCTCCCTCTCACCTTCTCCCCTCTCACGCTCTCTCTCTCTTCCTCTCAAATAAATAAAATCTTAAAAAAAAAAGGGGGGGGAATTATGGCAGCAGGAAAAGGTTATCATCCAGATAAAACACAGCTCAAGGCCTCCAGGCTTTGCCCCCCCTCAGGCAACATCGTGTTTTCCCAACAAGACTCAAAGGACAGGAAGGTGATGACGCCCCCGCACGTTCACGTCACACGGTCCCTCGTCAACGGCGTGGCTGCTCTCGGGACTGAGGAAGGCTATCCACACATTTTTTTATGGTGGGTTTCTTCACTGGGGAGAAACTCAGTTTCAAAACTCCTTCAGATAAACAGTTTCCTTCCAAACAGGTTTGGGTATGTTAGGCAAGAGTCCTGCTATAAGGTATCATCTGTTTCCAGAAAACAGGCAGGGAAAATGTGTGTGTGGCTCCTGCAGGGAGAGTGCTGGCCTTCCCAGACAAGGTCTGAGTGGGAGAGGGCTGCCCTGGGCCCGGGGCAGCAGGTGGGCACGGACCGACCCTGGCTCACCTGACACCTAACCCGGCCTCAGGGCCCCAACCTCCTGCGGCAGAGCGTGGTGAGATCCTTCATGTGCCCTGAAACGCAGCCCAAGGGTCATGAACAGTAAGTGTCATACCTAGCAGAAACCCCGGCCACAGGCACGGGAAAACGAAGGTTGTTAACTAGCTTACACTAACTGGGTATACCCTTGCAAATGAGTCAAATTCTGGCAAAACAACAAAAGAACTTTCTGTTGCTGGGGATGAGCAATGTGGAGATCAGGAATACCCCAGAGCACAGGTCACACCAGACTGAGAACAAGGGCCCTGTCCCATGACCCACGGCAGCAGGAGCTTCCACTTCTAATGACTTGCAGGTTGTTGGAGGTCAGTGGCTTCAACCTTCAGGGGTCCCACGTCGGGGGCTCTGGTGATGCTATGAGTAGTCTGGATGCCAGAGGTTTCTGTCTGCACGTTTTATTTGATCGTACTCCTAACACGACTGCTGAAAGTCCTCGTGAAAGACATCCTCTACAAGACTGATCTGGATACCCCGTGCTTGGTCCAAGAGCAGCTCCCTGATTACAGAGCACACTTGGTGCCCTGGCAGTTAGGCAATCCAGGCTCTGGCGGGGGTCTGCCCCCCACAAACACCTCCTCCGCAGCTCTCAGTAAATAGGGAAATTGGCAAAGGGGTGTAGACTACACTCAAACTCTGCATAAATCAGTCAGAGAGACAATGGCATACGGGCAGGCACCACAGGCCTGGCACTCCAGCCAGCAGTCACGGGTCCTGCAGTTTCAGAGCCTGGTTTACTTAAGAAGCGGGCTGCTACGAGGCGCCTGGGTGGCTCAGTTGGTTAAGTGACTGCCTAGGGCTCAGGTCATGATCCCTGGAGTCCCGGGATCAAGCCCCACATCAGGCTCCCTGCTTGGCGGGAGGCCTTCTTCTCCCTCTCTCGCTCCCCTTGCTTGTGTTCCCTCTCTAGATAAATAAATACAATCTTTAAAAAAAAGAGAGAGAGAGAGAAGTGGGCCGGTGATGGGGGGATTCAAAGAGCACAGTGCAAGGTGACCAAGGTGAGACGGAACAGCGCACACCCAGAGAAAGGAGGGGAGCAGTATGAGTATCTGTGTATCAGCTTATACTTCAAAAACTTAAAACTTCAGGGGTGCCTGGGCGGCTCAGAGGGTTGAGCCTCTGTCTTCAGCTCAGGTTACGATCTCAGGGTCCTGTGATCGAGGCCTGCGTCAGGGGGTGGGGATCTTTCTCAGTGGGGAGCGTGCTTTTCCCCCTGCTTGTACTCTTTCTGTGTCAAATAAAAAAAAACTTAAAAAAAAAAAATCCCTAAATACCGAAACTAGAACGTACATGTGTCACTTCAGTGGTAGTACAGTCATACAAAAAGAACCTCCTAAGTGACTTTAAAACATAGGACGATTAGGGCGCCTGGGTGGCTCAGTTGGTTAAGCGTCTGCCTTCGGCTCAAGTCATGATCCCAGAGACCCGGGATCGAGCCCCACATCGGGCTCCCTGCTCGGCGGAAAGCCTGCTTCTCCCTCTCTCACTCCCCCTGCTTGTGTTCCGTCTCTGGCTGTGTTTCTCTCTGTCAAATAAGTAAATAAAATCTTCAAAAAAAAAAAAATAAAGAACGATCGCTGGTCCCTCATGGGACACACCCCAAGGATCCTCCTCCTTCCATCAAACCCCCCCCAAAAAACCCTTCAACTGTGTTCAGTCCTACACTGGTGGTAACTCCACTTCTGACACTCTAAGACAGTCACATGTGCAGTGTGGGATAAAGGACACGAGTAACCCTGTGGTCCTCCAGCGCCATCATTTCTGGGCCAACCGACCACAGACGTTGGTGAGGGAGACACAGAATCACAAGGGAGCGAGCCATCCCTGCAGCACTCTGGGGCAACCGACAGAAGTGGAATGCAGCCAACAGGTTAAACTATTCCATCAATGTTCAATTTACTGACATTGACTAGAGTCATGACCATGGAAGACAATATCTTTATGCTCTGGAAATACATACTGAAATATGTAGGGGCCACGAGCTTACCCTCCAAGAATTCAGAAAATAGACTGTGTGTGTGTGTGTGTGTGCGCGCGCGTGTGTGTGTGTGTGTGTGTGTACTGGGCAAATGACAGAACAGAGGAAAATGAAATGAAGTCTGAAACGAGAGTCCTGGTGGGCCCTCAGAGTCGGGCAACACAGAGGCCCGTGAACAGTGAAGCCTGTGCTCGCCTACCTGAGGAGGCTCATAAATGGCAGCTACTTCGGCCCTGATGCCGAGAGGGATGTCTTTGTGCTCCGTGTACCGCCCATACAAGTACCCAAAATGCTGGTTCCCAGTCTTCCTCCAGAAGTCAAGGAAGCGATCGGCAACCGTGTGATTCTCAAACATGATATTGTCCACGTGTCTGTATTTCTGTAGAGCAAACAACAGGCTAATGAATACACTGTGTTGAAAATAATAACTTATTTTTCTACTATAAGCCATTCATAAATCTCCACCTAGCTCTTTACACGCGCACACTCACACGTTTTAAAATGTGCTCTGCCCTTCAGACCATTTTAGATTCGGGGTGGGGGGGGTATGGCGATGGCATTCCTCAATAAATTAATTCAAATTAATCTTACTGGGATTTCACCTAAAATGCAGGTTCCCACAATACCTAGCCCAACAATCAGTTTTCAAAAAGAGACAGCGGGGAAGACAAAAGAGAACAAAAGCAGTCTCCAAGCAGTCACAAAGGTGGTGGAGAGCTCTCCGCAGAGCAAACGTGGGCCAGCAGGGCCGAGGTGAGCTGAGTGACCCCAAGGGCACAAAGCCCGGAAGGAGGCGGCCAGAGTATTGCGTGCAGCTTTCCCCAGTCTCCTCCTCCTTCTCCTCCCTCCTCTACATGGCCTGGATGGGTGCCCTGAGGGGGCTCCAGGGCACTGTGGCTACCAGCTTCCGGGGCCATGGTTTCTTACAAGGCAAAGTACAACCGCAAAGCATTTTGAACAGTCACGGAGAAAGAGAGTTCTACCTCTACAGAGCTGACAAAAACAAAAAAAAAAAAGACTCCCTTCCCTCTACTTGTGCAACAGTTGGCGGTCTCACCAGGAACGTCGCCAGCGTCTGACCTGAGGTGCACTTGGGCTCGAGGCACACAGCGCACTCTGCTAGCGGCGGCTCCCTCCAAGGAGGGCCTTTCCCGCAGACTTCACCTCGGAGCCACGAACACAAACCCACTGCTCCCCCACGTCTAGATGGCCACAGGGACCGTCTCACCTGTCTGTTCAATGTGATGGCACTTGGCTGGCACTTGGTGCAGATGCCGTTAGGCCACGGAAGGTGTCCCTCACACCCTGATTTAATCTTGCAACTGATGTTCTCCAGGGCGACAAATTTCCCCCTGAGTAAGAAGAGGCAGCTTAATTACTTCAGCATTCCAAAGGTGCAAACTTCAGGAGACTGGACGGCACATGGCCAATGTCTTCTGCCTCCAGGACAGAGCTCTAAGAAGCTCAGCACGTGGCGGACAGCAGCAGGGGAAATGTGCTAAGAACTGCCATCGTGGACTCCCAGCTTCTGTCCTGCAGAAATACCTGTTTCCCTATAAAAAGTCTCCGTTTTCGATGTCTGTCGCTAACACCCATGAAGATTTTCAAGGATACTATTAAACGCCTATTGGTCTAACTGGAAAGGCTGACAGGAAACAAAGCCTGTTTTTAAGTTCCACTCACTTATCATCAACACTTACATCATGAGTCCAGTGCTTACATATTTGTAAAATGCTCTGAGTCACAGGGAGAAACCCTGACGAGGGTACCTCACAAAGGCATCTTCCCCGGCTTCCGGCTGCAATAAAGACCGTCCAGCGAGGATGCCAGCGTCCCACCCCGATGTGGGGTGGGTGTGCACAGGTGCCTTCACTCTGCCAGTTTCCCACTCACCAAACGGTCTAGGAACTCGATCCTGTCTTCACCGTACAACAGCACGCTGGCCTGTGGGCTCCTGGCAAGCAACGACCACCACGAGCCCACACAGGACCGACAGCTGCCCACGCGCCCCCGTGGGGTACTGTGGCCTAGACCAGGCTGGTGGAAGGCTGACGGGTTTCAGCACCATGAGCTCTACTCGTTCCCTAGTCCAGAAAGTCCCATGCTTACCCCACTGAGAGGCAAGAATGGGTTTCTGATAGGATTTTTTTTCCTCACGGTCTTTTTTAAAAAACCATTTTAGGGGGCGCCTGGGTGGCTCAGTTGGTTAAGCGACTGCCTTCGGCTCAGGTCATGATCCCAGAGACCCGGGATCGAGTCCCACATCGGGCTCCCTGGTCCGCGGGAAGCCTGCTTCTCCCTCTCTCACTCCCCCTGCTTGTGTTCCCTCCCTGGCTGTGTTTCTCTCTGTCAAATAAATAAAATCTTAAAAAAATAAAATAAAATAAAAAAATAAAAAGCCATTTTAGGGTGTCAGCAGGCTGTCAGAGAAAACAACCAGGCCAACATGACTCCAGAAAATGATGCTCACGTGGGGTCAGCCACCATCGTCCTGCTGCACTGATGGGAATTATAGAATCATGGCATGAAATCCATTACTTTCTGGGAAGGTGAACATATACTCAACAGAAAGGGGTCACATACTTCCCTGTACTTGACATAGTTTAAAAGAAATTAAAATGCTCTCAGCCCCTCTCCAGCCACTGTCACAGCCTGCACTTAGTGGGCCAAGAGATGGCCGCCCCACTGCCCACCTAGCCAAGCCTGTAGACAGTTCCCTGGAGGCACCACGAGGCCCAGCTGTGGACAGCATTGTTGCTTCGGGCCCCAAGATGGCTGTGAAATCAAGCTGATAAAGAGGCAGGCCCCAAGGCGAAGGGCTGATGGGGGCTGTGGGACAGGCGAGCTGAGCTAACCACAGGGCGGTCCAGTTGTGCCGAAAAGCAGAGCTCTGACCACCATCACCCCTTATGTCATCCGCCTTCACATACGACTAAGTTGCCAGAGCACCACCTAGCTGCGGGAAGTCTGGGCATGTTCCCCAGGGGCATCCACACTGGCCGCTGCGGCCTGACATCTGCCCAACACTCTGGCGTGCAGATGAGGATAGAGCGTCAGTCTCCACCCCTCTCATTTCTAGAATCAGGGCAAAAGTCAGGAACACAAATGCCCTGTGCCCGGACCCTGATCTTTGCTTTCCTCACTTCTATGCTCACAGGTTGTAAGCAACACCTGCCAGATACACGAGAGGGACGTCGGTGCAGCCTGACTGCGCTCGCGGTGCTTACTTGTCGGCCCCGCCGGTCAGCTTTCGGATGTAGGCGTGGAAGGACATGTGCTTCACAGGAGGCTCCAGGTGGTTCAGGTAGTCCTCATCAAACGGCTGCCAAGACACACAGTCAGTACGGTCACGCACCTGCTGGCGGCGCGGGGCGGCGGGCAGCCAAGCTTCTGCCGCACGCAGGGGGCGACCAAGCCAGGGCCCGCAGAGGGCAAGGAGAGAGGACGGGCGCTGACTTCTTAGTCATCATTCTAGGTCAGAACCACAGGTTTCTCTGGGTACCACTTACCTTTCCAAAATTATAATGAATCTCTATTAAATACAAAATGCTCCAGGATTAAGTAAATATTGGGAAAATTTCGGGAAAAAAAAGTAAAGTAGCCCATTAGATGAACAGGAGGCTCATTAAGAAAATCAGGCTGACCCTGCTGCTCTAAGTTCAGCACTGACCAGTTAGCAGGCGGCGTTTCTACGGTAACTCTCGATCTCACCAGGACCGAGCAGGAGGAGGACGGGGAAACTCGGGGAGAAGTAAATCAAAACAACAACAAGCACAGAAACCGCCAGCCCCAGCTTTGCACCAGCTTTGGAAAGGACTGTCCGGGGAGCCCACGGGAAGCGCTGGCCCTCCATCACAGCAACGCAAACGCTTCAGCCGTTGGTCATCCCCCCACCCCCCAAGGTCACTCCCATAAATAAAGGCCACCCTCTTCAAGCAGCCTGCGCAGATGGAAGTGCGAGGCCCGGGCAACGGACAAGAGAACCTGACACGATTCTTTTCCCCACTCCTGACCCGGCGCAGGGGCGCAGGGCAAGTCCAGACGTGCTCTGGGGAGCAGGGCCCCCCACACCCCGCTAGCCCAGAACTTACGCTGCACGGACTCTCACCTCTAGTGGAACACAGTGCACACATTTCCCCAAAGGGCCGTGTCGGCACCTGAGAGCACAGGGCAAGAGAAACACAGCAATCAGTGTGCCTGCTCCCCCGGTGCCCTTGCCCGACGTCCCCAACGTTGGCAACGTATGCCATACTACAGGGAGTATTTCCCTGCCTGTGCGGGATTACTGTATTCATTTTTTATTTTTAAGTAAACACAACGCCCAACGTGGGGCTCAAACTCACGAGCCCAAATCAGGAGTCACATGCTCTATGACAGCCCGCCAGGGGCCCCGTGTGGAATTATTTTAGATGGTACGTGAGCATTTTTATTTTAATATAGTTTAGTATTGATTTTGACTTGTATTAAAAAAAACTACCAGCACATCAAACATGTGATTCCGTTCCGTGGAGATCAACTGCTTAAGATGACACTAAATAAAAGTTGAAGTGAATGAACCTAAAACACTGATTTAAATAGATGTTAAGTAAACACTAAGGAAGCTGGGACATGGGTGCAGCAAGAACCCTGTCGGTGGGGCAGACTAACCCGCACTCTGCGCCCCGTTCAGGGAAAGCGAGAAGCCACCGGCGCTACGGGGCTACGGGTCTTGGTAACGTCAGAAGAGCCGGTCGCCTCCACGCGTAGGAGGGAGCAGCACGGCTCACGGGAGGAGACGGACGGCGGGTTGGGAGAGCCAAGGGGCCGTCCCTCTAGGTTCTAAATGGGGTCACAACTTGCGGACATGTGGTCTCGCACTTCGGAGTCTCCTAACAACCAGGCTCTTACAGATGGGCTGGCAGCGATGGCCGGGGGGGCTCCGCGGCAGCCGCAGCACAGCGCCATTTGGGGCTCTTTAATCTGCGGCATCCAGGTTGCTCGTGCAGCCCTCAGAGCCCCAGCCTCGCGACGTCAGCACCCCGCCGGGCATACGGAGTGATGCAGCTGCGAACGGCCCGACTGCACAAACGACCTTCACTCAGACATTTCTCATCACTGAATGTGAACTCGGGTGTTTCTAACCGGTTTCTTTAAAAAGAACTGCCGGGGTGCCAGAGGGGCTCAGTCGGCGAAGCATCTGACTCCTGATTTCAGCTCAGGTCACGATCTCCAGGTCATGGGATCAAGCCCCATATCCCACTCCGTGCTCAGTGGGGGGTCTGCTTGAGATTCTTTCTCCGACTGTCCCCCCCCACACACACACACACGTGCCGTGGGCGCCAAGACAAATAAATCTTCAAAAAAAATTTTTTAATTTTTTAAAACAAAAAAAAACTACAAAAAATCACTACAGAAATGCACCCGAGCACACCCGCTTCATCTAACTCCGGGTGGAGGGAGAATACTGAGAAGAAGGTGCGGCACGCTCAGCACGTGAAGCGCCCGCTGAGCAGACCAGACAGGACGCGCCGTGTGCGATGCTGCCATTTCCCGCCTGTGCCCAGCGAGGGGGCCCGACCGCACCCCTGCTTCCGTACCCCCGCCCCGCACACCTGCTGACGCCCGGCGCGCTGCCCCGCAGGAGGGAACCTCAGGAGGGCAGCGAGGCCAAGACTTGGCTTCCGTTCCCTCCCTTCTTTCTCTTAGTTCCAAGCACTTATAAACTTTTGGGAGTACACAGGGAACATCCTCTGAGATCCACACAAGAAAAAGCTTGAAAAATAACTCAAGCGAAATTTTATCTCAAAGCAGACGGTCCAACTCAAGCCTTGTGATCCTCCCGTGGACACGTGCTCACACAGGGCGCGTCCCCAGCAGCCCGCTCCCCGAGCCGCTCACGCCAGCACCGCGGGGCTGGGAGCCCACAGGCACTTACAGCTGCGGGTCTCGGCTTCTGTAAATCTTCCCGTCCTGCCTGCTGAGGTACTGGTCGATCTCGTCCTCCACCACGCTGGGCGCGCCACACGCCTTCAGCCCCGGCGGGGCCGACGTCTCCATTTCCGAGGAGGGCCCCGCGAGGCCCGAGGGGAACAGGAACAGCAGATCTCCGTGCCTGTCGGACGACAAACACAGCCCGGGCTGCAGAGGAGCTGCTCGCCCTCACGTGAGGGTCTCTGACGTCCAAGAGGCAAACGCCAACCTCCCTAGAAGCCTGAATAATGAGGCCTCGGACTGTAAGAGGCTCAAACCCTCCCTTCGCATCTCTCCTACGCTGCCCAGCATTGTAAAGGCCAGAGCAGCTTCTCTGCAGCTGTGGCGTGCCCATCGGATTCCAGAGACGAAATATGGCCACCACCCCCACACTGAGCCTGGAGGCGGCGTTCTTCCGGCTTCTCATTCTGGGACTGGCTCCCACTTCTCGTTCTTCCCTTCCCGTCCCCCGTTCAGCACCCAACGCTTCAGCTACCACTGCACAGCCTCCGCTCCTTTCTCTGTGCTCACGCACCCCCCGACAACGAGGACGCAGACCTCGCAGCACGCTGCTTGACAAAAATGAAGCTATCAAAGACGTGCATTTGCATCTGCTTTTCCCATTCAACAATGCCTCGCCGCAGATCCCTCAAAGCACGGGGTCTGTGTCTAATCACTGCTTCTAACGCGGGCCCGGCACTCCAGGGCAAGACCGACCGTCGCTCACACCAGCGCTCCCACGTGGACAGCCACGCGTGCCACCCAGCACAGCCCCGGAGGAAAGGCCCAAGGACAGGCAGCTGTGCGGCACGTTTCCAGGAGCGGCCCTGCTAGGCGGAGGTCGCCAACGCACTGCTTTCCGAACAGGCTGCACAATCCACAGCTCAAAGAGCGGAGTTTCATTTTCTATCATTTCCACCTAAGTCACGCTCCTCCCTGGCCCACTCACACCGCTGACTCCCTACAGGACCTGGCTAGCAAAGCCAAACCCCCCGAGACCCAAAGGCATGAGATGCTCCCACTTCCAAGTGCGGGACAGAAGCAGCGTGGGTCCCCGCGCCACGGAGGGGGTCTGCCACACTACACTCAACCTCAGCCTTGGAAGGAAAACCGCAGCACTACCACCGGCAGATACAGAACTGCTGTCAACAATGCACACATGGAAGGGACAGCCTGCGGCAGCCCCACCCCACAAACTGAAGCGGGGCAGGCAGCAGGCCTTGAGAACAAACCCCAAGGACACGGGACACGAAGAGGCACAGCTGTAGCTCGTCAGTCCGTCTGTTCTCTCCTCTTTTTCCTTCCATAATTTGGGGGTGATAAAACTGCCAAAGTGTAACTAGAAACAAACCCCTGCTTCTAGCACGGCCGGACAGCCCTAAACACCCCCCAGCTACACAACACTCGGCCCCGCACCTCCATCGGTTGCCACAGACCTGCTCTAAACGCGCCGCAGGCCTCTAACGAAAGCGTGGGGTTCCCCACGGGCCCAGACCCCCACAGGAGTGCCAGCAGGAGGGGCGAGGGAACACGGCCCCGCGGGAGCCCTGAGCCGGGCTCACACAGTCGTCCTCTGGGCAACGGGAAGCAAGCCTATGAGCCTGCCCACCTGAAGCAGGCTGCCGAGCCCAAACACCACATCAAGTCAGGTGTCTCAACAGCTGGGAAGATTCACCAGCTGAAAACAGGGACCGAGGAATCCTGTCCTCCTGTGCCTGTGATGCAGTAGAGAGTCTATAAGCACAGGCCTGCTCGGCCAGCACCCGGGGCGGAATCAGGGACGCTACGTGGCTCCAAAAGCCCAAAGACAAACGTGAACAGGAGGGCGTGCCCGCTCCACAGCCCCGCCTTGTGCCGAGAAAAGCAAGTGCAGGCTTCCCCGCAGAAAACCTCTGGCCTGCCGGGGCCGCCCCGCGACCAACATACAGGGGGGCCCAGCGAGCGTGCTCAAGAGTGGGCACACACAACAGTAACAGAACTCGACGGCCAAGGATTTCAGACGTGGAACTGCAAGACACGGAATATAAACGTCTACAGGATGTTCAATGCAAACGGAGGGAAAGAGCACAAGCAACAAGAGGCCGCCCAAAAGGACAGGGGCTTCTGGGAAGCAGGGCGGCCGGGGCCACGGATCTGGGTACATCTTCGCAGATCCCTCTCACACGGTCTGGCCGGACAAGCCATGGACAGCTCTCATTCCACCTGGGGGAGACGGGCCACGTCAGGCGCCGTGAGGTGTGTGATGGGCCAAGGCAGAGCCCCAAGGAGCCCAGTGGTACTCAATGGAAGCCTGGAGGGCCAGGGAGAGAGCCACGCAGCCCCCATGAGCACACGGAGCTGACAGCTGGGTTTGAAAGAAATCCAATCAGGTATTTTAAAAGTGAAAAATAGGGCGCCTGGGCGGCTCGGCAGGTTAAAGCCTCTGCCTTCGGCTCGGGTCATGATCTCAGGGTCCTGGGATCGAGGCCCACGTCGGGCTCTCTGCTTGGCAGGGAGCCTGCTTCCTCCTCTCTCTCTGCCGGCCCCCCTACCTACTTGTGATCTGTCAAATAAGTAAATGAAATCTTAAAAAAAAAAGTGAAAAATATAATCCCTGCAACAATAAGAGAATTGGAAAGAACTGATATTTAAAAAGATAATGGCCACAAATTTTCCAGACCTGATCCGCAGGTACAGAAAATACAATATCCATCACGTACGATTGAACAAACCAGGAATCCACACCTGGACAACCAGACGGAAACCACAGGTCTCCGACAGAAACAGAGAATCTTAGAAGCAAGCAGAGGGGGAAAAATAGATCACCTATAAGCAAGCAACAGAACACAACCAACTGACCTGCAACCAGAAAAGCCGGAAGTGGAGGGAGATCAATGCCAAGCTCAAGGAGAGGAACGCCACTCCCTCCTTCAGACACACGCCCTCAAGTGTAGACCCAAGCTGGTCAAGAAGTGTGCCGGCCACCGTTGAGCAAGTACACTCCAGGGTGACTCAGGAAGACATCCCTTCAAGCACCCCCTCGGGAAGGCTGAGCCATCCCACCCCTCTGGGGTCCCGCCCCTCTGGGACAACACTAACACTCGATGGCATTCCCTCAGAGGTGTCTGTGACCTCCTTTGCTTGTGTGCTATCGAGACAGTTCTGCAAGCTTGCCCTGTGCAGGGAGCAGGCAACCACGTGCGGACAGCACCGCCACCCGCCTGCAGACAGGGCTGGCGAGGCCCAGTAACTAGCCCAGGCACACGGCACCAAGTGGTGGAGTATGAACACAAGCCATGAAACATTTGTGAGAAATGATTCTCAAGATGCAAAAGCTCTTTACAAGTTCAAAGGAAGGCTGTACCTCAGCCACGTGGGAGGGAGACGACATCAACAACGATGAAAAGCTTTAGCCAGTTACAGAAACGGGCAAGGTTCCCAGAAAATATTTGTTGAGGAACAAATAAATGAATGCTATAACTGCATGTTTTTTCCTGGATGTACTAATTTGTGAACCTAAAAATGATCACGCTGATGGTCAAGATAGCCTATTATTCCAACGGGTAAACAGGCCCATGGTCAGCCGCCCGGAAGGCCAGCCCAATCAGCCAGCAGTGGTCACAGCAGATATGCTGCCTCGACCTGGACGGGAGAGCTCCAGGCCCGCTGCCGAGGCCGAGAATCACAGATACGTGAGCAGATGTGCCCAGACAGGTTGGAGAGGAGTCAGTAAACTGCTTCTATAAAGAGCCCAACAGTAAACATCTTTGGCTCTGCAGGCCATGTCATCTGGGCCACAGTCGCACAGGTCCACCCTGGCGGCAGGGACACGCACAGACAAATGGTGTGGCTGCACTCCAGCTAAACTTCAGGGCAGGCAGTGGCTGTGGAAGAGGGCTTGATGTCTCAGAAATGCCACTGACACAACCCACCGCCTCCGAGCAGCTCAGGGGGGTCACGGCAACAAGAAACAGCATGTGGGCAAGCGGCCCCTCTGAGTCAGCAAGCAGTGCCCGGGCAGAACTGCACGCAGCTCTGTCCAAGGTCCCTCCCTGCGGAGGAGGAGCGAGTGTGCAGCCGCAAGCCCCCCGAACGCGTAACTCTCCCTCGGCGGCGACACAGCGTGCCTGTCTGCGCATCAGTCAGCTCTGCTCAAAAGGAGCACCATGTACAGTGACACTGCTGATGACCCCGCAAGAAATGGGGCAGCATCAAGGGGAAAGTGGGCAGAGCCACGCAGCCCCGGAGCGCCCAGTGCTCGCTCCCTCCCACTCCGTCGTCCCCGCAAGCACTTACTGGATTTTGAGCAGACTGAGGGATTTGGTCGATGAGGCCGTTATCTCTCCAGTCTTGTTTCTATTGATGTAAACTGAGAAGCCGTTATTTTGGAAGCCAAATTCCTTTGCGACCTAAAACAAGCCCCAAAAAAACAGATGTTGAAAGAAATATTTCAGTATCACTACTCTGGCCGCGTATATATCAGATGATACTAGAACAATGCTCACTAAATTTAGAAACTGCTCCTCAGGAACTAAATTTCTCGTGAGGAAATCTGTACCGCCCACACAGATGTCAAGTAAAATGAGAAAAGTGGCCAAAGAGAAGCAAAGCTCTGCGTAAACGAGAAGACTATATGACGCATTTAAGAGGCTGAGGCAAGCAAGTCATGTCTGTATCTGGAAAATTTAATTTCTACTTTTGAAATCAATTGTAAAAACCCAATTCCAAGGGCACCTGGGTGGCTCAGTTGGTTGAGCGACTGCCTTCGGCTCAGAGGTCATCATCCTGGAGACCCGGGATCGAGCCCCACATCGGGCTGCCTACTCGGCAGGAGGCTTGCTTCTCCCTCTCTCACTCCCCCTGCTTGTGTTCCCTCTCTGGCTGTGTTTCTCTCTGTCAAATAAATAAAATCTTAAAAAAAAAAAAAAAAAAAAAAACAATTCCAGGGGCGGCTGGGGGGCTCAGTCAGTGAAGCCTCTGCCTTTGGCTCAGGTCATGATCTCAGGGTTCTGGGATCGCATCCTGTGGTGGGCTCCCTGCTCAGCGGGGAGCCTGCTTCTCCTTCTACCCTTCCCCCGCTCATATTCTCTCTTTCAAATAAATAAATCTTAAAACAAAATGAAACAAAACACCCCAATTCCAATTTTGAAACCTAAGAGAAGAAAAAAAGAAGGATGGCGCCGAGTCACTCCTGACCACAAGTACCCACACCAGGCAGTGCGCCCGGTGCCACAAACACTCACTCCCTGACTTCACAAACGGTGAGTGGTCCCAAGTGCCAGCGCCATTCTGGATGCTCAGACCACAACAAGGAATAAAAACGAGGTTCCCGCCATCGAGGACCTCAGCACCAGATGCAGGAGAGAAAGCTAACAGACGAGAACCACAGGTGCAGGTAAGCAACAGGTAGGAAAGGAAGAGAGAGCAGCATGGGAGAGGCCACTCCGGACAGGAGGACAGGGAAGGCCTCTGAGGAGCACGTCCGCGCAAAGCCCCAGAGGAAGAGGCTAAGGCTGCTCCTCACAGAGCTAAGAAAAGAGCAGTACAGCAAGAGGAGCAAGCACAAAGGCTGAGAGAGGCGGGAAGGGGTTGGGAAGAAAGAGCCCCGTGAGGGCCAGAGCCCAGCAGGCAAGAAGGAAGCGGAAAGAGACAAGAACAGCGAGGGAGACGGGACTGTGTAGGCTAGGAGAAGTCTGCATTCCAGCCCAGGAGCCGCGGAAGCCACAGCGGCTGACGGCAGGGGGTGGCCAAGCCACCAGGCTCGCTTCTCACTGACACTCAGCTGAAGGTGGGGAGAGGAAACAGGAGAGCCGGCTGCACAGCCCAGAGGAGACGGCCTCGGTCAAGGGCAAGACAGGGGCGATGGAGCGAGGAGCACGCCTGCCGACTGTTATCATCAACAGCCTCTGCTAATGTGGGATGAGGGGCAGAATGGAGTAAGGGAAAAGAAGGACATCGGCGCGGTGTTCAGACTTCTGGCTTGAGAATTGGGGGGAGGGTGGGAAGACCACACCGGTAAGGAAGCACGGAAGAGGACGGAGGAGGAGGAAGACGAGACTGAGGTGGGCCCGGCAGCCCAGGGAAGGCATCAGCAGGCAGTTAGCACTGGAGTCTGGGGCCAGGAGAGGAATCCAAGCTGTAGCTCAGCATTCAGGGACCAACAGAGTATGAGGGAAACACACGAAGAGAACAGGAGTCTCAGCAGAGAATCAAAAAATAAGATGGAATCAAATGGAAATTCTACAACAGAAAACAGTAACTGAAACGGAAACACTGGGTGGGCTTATCGGCAGATGGGAGATGCAGCAGGCACAGTCGGTCAGCCTGAAGACAAATCTCGAGAACCTACACAGTGTGAAGATGGAGACTCTAAAGAAAAATGAAGAGAACCTTAGGACTCCTAGGACATCATCTAATAATCCTAAGGACGATAAATAAGGAAAGGACTGAAAAGTATTTAAGAACGAATTGTTGCAAACCTCAAATGACATACGCAGAGTAACAAATACCAGGAAGTTCAGCAACCCCGAGCGGGATACATAAAAGAAACGACACCTCGGTGCCAGCATCAGGGTCAGACCGCTGACAGCCAGAGATCAATGGAAGCCGAAAGACAATAGAATGACACCGTCAAAGTGCTGAGAGGGAATAAAAATCTGTCAACTCAGATTTCTGTATCTGGTGAAAATACCCTCTGCATACTGTGTCAGCAGCAAGCCTGCAGCCCAGGAACTGCCAGGAGACGACCTTCAGTCTGAAGAACAAGACCCAAAGAAAACACCAGAAGAACATATAAAAACAGAGACTGGGGGGCGCCTGGGTGGCTCAGTTGGTTGGGCGACTGCCTTCGGCTCAGGTCATGATCCCGGAGATCCAGGATCGAGCCCCACATCGGGCTTCCTGCTCGGCGGGAAGCCTGCTTCTCCCTCTCTCACTCCCCTTGCTTGTGTTCCCTCTCTCACTGTGTTTCTCTCTGTCAAATAAATAAATAAAATCTTTAAAAAAAAAAAAAAACAAAAAACAGAGACTGGGACAAGAGCTCTCAACTACACAATCCGAAACCATCCCGTTAAACGTTCTGTGACTGGTTTTCAAAAAAGAACTGCAGTCAACTACACTTGAATAATTAATTGAGAAGTAAATAAAAGGGGGCTGCCATGAGAATTCTGACAGAGCGCACAGGCCAGGGATGAGACCAGAGAGGAGCTCTGGATATTTCCAAGTCAACAAAATACCATTTCTGTGTAGTTCTACCTGCTACTTTTCAGCCAATTTCTCCTTTGATATGTAATTATTGATAAAACCTATTTATTCACTATGAGAAGACTTATTAGTTTTTACATACTAACCTCATTTCCTACTGATTTTAAGTAAATGGATTACAAGGAACTCCACCTTGTCATTCTGAAATTCTCAAAGTGATAATAAGAAATGGTCCTTAAGGGGCACCTGGGTGGCTCAGTTGGTTGAGCGACTGCCTTCCGCTCAGGTCATGATCCTGGAGACCCGGGATCGAGCCCCACATCGGGCTCCCTGCTCGGCGGGAAGCCTGCTTCTCCCTCTCTCATTCCCTAGCATGTGTTCCCTCTCTTGCTGTCTCTCTCTGTGTCAAATAAATAATTTTTTAAAAAACTAAAAAAAAAAATCTAAAAATTTAAAAAAGAAATGATCCTTCAAACAAACAAGATTTGGGGCGCCTGGCTGGCTCAGTTGGTGCAGTGTGTAACTCTTGATCTTGGGGTGGTGGGTTCAGGCCCCAAGTAGAGGATAGAGATCACTTAAAAATTTTTTTAATCTTTTTAAAAAATATAAAAAATAAACAAATAAAAATAAAACAAGTAAGACTTTATATCAAATGAACTTACAGTATGTATTTGATACCATGTTTTTTTCCCAAGCTAAAAGTGGTATTAAGAAAACAAAAGCATAAGCAAACTAAGACCATGAAATTCATACTCCCAAATACAAAAAAAAGTTAAGACTAAAGACTAAAAATAATGTCTTTGACTTTTCTCTGAAACAGCATAAATATAAACTGAAATTAACCAATTGTGGCATTTCAGCTATTCTGTAAACACACTGTGCTTTTCTGTATCTAACGCCCTGTACTCTATTTCCAAAAATGAGAAACCTTCTGCCACAAGTGTGAGCTTTGTGAAAGCTACCATATTACCCCCAGGGTGAAAAGGAATCTCCAAGATGGGGCAGGGCCCTTTGTATAAAGGTAAGTCCTCTCTGACCACATGACCAGAGCTTTAAGTTCCCCATAAGGACAGAGATATAGCTGGGTTTTTGTTGTTGTTGTTGTTGCTGTTAAGATTTACTTAGAGAAGGGCGCCTGGGTGGCTCAGTTGGTTAAGCGACTGCCTTCAGCTCAGGTCATGATCCCGGAGACCCGGGATCGAGTCCCACATCGGGCTCCCTGCTCGGCCGGAAGCCTGCTTCTCCCTCTCTCACTCCCCCTGCTTGTGTTCCCTCTCTGGCTGTGTTTCTGTCTGTCAAATAAATAAAATATTTAGAAAAAAAAAAAAAAAAGATCTACTTAGAGAGAGCACGCGCACGCACAGAGAGCGCACAGTGCAGGGGCACAGGAAGAGAGACTTCCAGCAGACTCCAGGCTGAACACAGAGCCCAAGTCCAAGCTCAGTCTCCCAACTAGGCAATCATGACCTGAGCAAAAACCAAGAGCCGCTTAACCGACTGCAGCACCCAGGTGCCTCCAAATGCAATTTCAAGTGCGACAGCCAGCACTGGGGCTTCACACGTGGAATCCCACTTCTGAGATTCAGAAACAGGCGTATCACTTTTTTATGCTACTCCCATGAGCGTAACTGCCTGTATGAACTTTTGAGGTTTTTTTTTCTTTTTAAAGATTTTATTTATTTATTTATTTGACAGAGAGAGACACAGTGAGAGAGGGAACACCAGCAGAGCGGGGAGGGGGACTGAGAGAGGGAGAAGCAGGCTTCTCACCAAGCAGGGAGCCTGATGCAGGGCTCAATCCCAGGACCCGGGGATCATGACCTGAGTCGAAGGCAGACGCTTAACAACTGAGCCACCCAGGCATCCCTGAACTTCTGATTTTTTTTTTTTTAAGATTTTATTTATTTATTTGACAGAGAGAAACACAGCTAGAGAAGGAACACAAGCAGGGGGACTGAGAGAGGGAGAAGCAGGCTTCCCACCAAGCAGGGAGCCTGATGTGGGGCTCGATCCCAGGTCTCCATCATCATGACCTGAGCTGAAGGCCGTCGCTTAACCGAGCCACCCAGGCACCCGAGTTCTTTACCTAAAGATACAGGAATCTAACTCGGGGCACAAAGCACTTAAAAAAAATTTTTTTTAGCAGAGTCTCACAAAACCATCATTAAAATCTTAAAAAGGGGGGGGGGGCGGTGCCTGCGTGGCTCAGACATTAAGCATCTGCCTTTGGCTCAGGCTATGATCCTGGAGTCCCGGAATCAAGCGCTGCATCGGGCTCCCTGCTCAACAGGAGGCCTGCTTCTGCCTCTCCTTTCCACTCGTTCTCTCTCTCAAATAAATAAAATCTTAAAAAAAAAAAAGAAAAGAAATTTCCTTATCAGAGGCACGTGGATAGCTCAATCGGTTGAGTGTCTACCCTCCGCTCAGATCATGATCCCAAGGTTGTAGGACCCCTGGTCAATGGGGAGTCTGCTCCTTCAACTCCCTCTGCCCCTCCCTCTCCGTCTGTCCCTCCCCCCCAGGTTGTGCTCTCTCCTAATAAATAAAATCTTTAAAAATAATAATAGGAGTGCCTAGGTGGCTCAGTCATTAAGCATCTGCCTTCAGGGGGCACCTAGGTGGCTTAGCTGGTTGAGCAACTGCCTTCCACTCTGGTCATGATCCCAGAGTCCAGGATCGAGCCCCACATTGGGCTCCCTGCTGGGGAGGAAGTGTACTTCTCCCTCTCTCACTCCCCCTGCTTGAGTTCCCTCTCTGACTGTGTTTCTCTCTGTCAAATAAAATCTTAAAAAAAAAGAAAAGAAAAGAAATTTCCCTACCACAAAGCCTCAGAGAAAAAAAGAACTGCATGCAGTCCTCTGATGCCTGGTGTTTATCCACAGTTGTCTAACCAGTAGCTACTTGATGCTCCATCGCTGTCCTGGATGGCCTCTCAGTGAATCCCAGCATGCACCACACCAAGCACCCTCTCTAGGAGCAAGCTGGCCACAGTCAGCGGCTACTCCAAGAGCAAAGAGGAGGAAATTACAAATTCTTTAAAGTCTCAGAGACCCTCCTCACTGGTGTCTACTGCACCTATTTCTTTTTTCTCTTACTCTTATAAATACAGCCCCACAAGCAGGGCTACGGTCATCAGACCCCAATCATGATACGTTTTAGGAACCAAATCCCCCAAATAAGTGTTGTGGCTTCACTAACAGATTGCAGCCCAGCGACCCTGATGGACCTCTCTACTTCCTAGGCCTTCAGCTTCCACGTTTGTGAAAATATAGATTGGACTCCATGACACATAGGATTCCCTCTGGCTCTGACAGTCTATAACCACAACTTGTATGTGCTTATGAAAATGAGAAATAAAAACAAAAACAAAAAAAGAAAATGAACAAGGACACTTACTATTATAAACGTAACAACAGTTTGCAACATCTTCAAATAACATAGAATGTAAAAAGTAATGGTTGGCAAACTTTTTCTGCAAAGGGCCATGCAGTAAATATTTTTGGCTTGGAAAGCCATACAGTCTCTCACAACTACTCAGCTCGGTCGCTGGAGCACAAAGGCAGTCGGACAGTACCAACCCCAGGGAGCGTGGCTTTGTTCCAGTAAAACTTTATTTACAGAAATAGGGGCACCTGGGTGGCTGCATCAGTTAATTGACCAACTCTTGGTTTCGGCTCAGGTCGTGATCTCAGGGTCATGAGACTGAGCCCAGCAACCAGCTCTACACTTTGCTCAGAGTCGGTCGGAGATTCTCTCTCCCTCTGCCCCTCCTCCTGCTCCTGCAACTAAGTAAATAAATAAAATCTTTAAAAAAAAAAAAAAAGGAAAGAAAGAAAGTTCTGGGAAATGAAATCTGTGTGCCAAGCGGAAAACGAGTAGGAGGTTACCCCCTGAGCCACAGTTCGCTGGCGTCTCCTACAAAATCTGCAGCAAAACCCACTCCTCACTGCAGGACTCTCCTCCAGGGCTGCCCTTGTTTAAGTCTGGCTGTGCTCGTTTACATTGCATTCTGTAAATTCATAACAGATCTATGTATGTGGCTCTCATTTCCTTTCTATTTATTTATTTGAGAGAAAGAAAACACGCACATGCAGGCAAGAGAGGAAAAAGGACACAAGCAGACTCCGTGTGAGGCAGCGAGCCTGATGTGGGACTCGATCCCAGGACCGAGATCATGGCCTAAGCTAAGACCAAGAGTCGGATGCTTAACCAACTGAGCCACCCAGGTGCCCCGTGCTTCTTATTTTCTAATAAAGTGGGATGGGGGTGCCTGGGTGGCTCAGATGGCTGGGTGTCTGCCTTCAGCTCTGGTCCTGATCCCAGGGTCCTGGGATCCAGCCCTACGTCAGGCTCCCAGCTGAGCGGGGAGTCTGATTCTCCCTCTGCCTCCTCTTCTCTCCCTGCTCATGTTCTCTCTCTCTCTCAAATGAATAGGTAGAATCTTTAAAAGAAAAAAAAAAGAATAAAGTGGGACTTATTCTACACATTTTAACTATTCTCCTTTGACAGGCAATTCAAGTCTTTCGCTCTCTAATTTTTTTTCTAATTTTTCAACCTCCTAAGTATTCGTCTCGTAAAATACTTTTACACACACCTTTGGACTCTCTGGCCACCACAGCGGTAAGCCATGGTCAACTGTGACACAATCTGGCCCTGGATCAACCCAGTCATGGCAGAGAAGAGCAATGCAAGAAAACAGGAAGTAGGGAGTGGGCAGAATCAGGGGCAGGTGCACATGGGAGGGGAGCAGCAGGAGAGGACGAAGATGCGAACACCCAAGCCACCACTACCTTTTTCAAAAACGCTGCAGCTGTTTCTCTCTTTGTGGCTGTGATCCGCTTCACCCCGTCTGGGGACTGGACACGAATGATCTGTCACAAACGAAACAAGGCGGTTACCGCACACACTAGTAAGTTCCTGATCTATTACTGAGACTGACATCTGCAGTCTCTCAGCATCTGGGTCACTGAAACTCAGAGCCAAACCTCCCCCTCCCCTGTGCAACACCCAGGTATTTCTAAAACATGAAGCACAGGTAGGAGATTCATCAACTTATGCAAAGACATCCTGAGAGTACTGCGCTGACTCTCAAGTCGGGTCATTTCACTCAGAAAAAAATTTAACCATTATCTATCTACAAGGAATATATGTGTAACACTTCATTTTCTCTTCAGATTTATAAAAACAACAACAGGAAAAAAAAAACCCTTCGTGAATCATGAAAGACTGGGTTCTTTAAAAATGATCTCACTTTGGGGGCTCCTGGCTTGCTTAGTCAGTGAAGCATCTGACTCTGGATCTCGGGGTTTTGAATTCGAGTCCCACTTTGGGTATAGAGATAACTTAAAAAATAAATAAATAACTTAAAATGCATCTGATTAAAAAAATAATAAAAACAAAAAAAATATATCACTTTGTTCTAGAATCTATATGCAAAAATTAGAATGATCTAAAAGAATCACAGGATATCTTCTAATTTGTTGTTTACCTTTAATAGAAAGACTAAAAGAAATAAAGGTGTTTAGCATCATGGTAAACATACCAGGATTTAAAAAATATATACTTTTGGGGCGCCTGGGTGGCTCAGTTGGTTGGGCTGAGGTTGCTCTGGCTCAGGTCATGATCCCAGAGTCCTGGGTTCGAGTCCCACATCGGGCTCCCTGCTTAGGGGGAAGCCTGCTTCTCCGCCTCTCACTCCCCCTGCTTGTGTTCCCTCTCTAGCTGCATTTCTCTCTGTCAAATAAATAAGTAAAATCTTAATAAAAAATTTTAATTAAATTTAAAAAATACTTTTATGGCAAGCGTGAAATGGTTGGCAGGCCTGGAACAATGCACAAAGAGCACCCCCTTCCAGGACTTGATTTTCATAAAGATCAAAGTCCTTCTGAAGGTGAGTTACTACGTCTGGCCAACTGTACAAGTTCCTTCCTTCGCCAGGGAGCATGAAAAGGCATGCCCTGCCCAAAACAAGGCTGGTGATGCTCCAACAACTGGAGAGGTAGAAAGAGAGGCAGAAAAACACCACCAAGTATTCATGGTGGTTTCTCTTCTCGCAATTACTGCACTGTGCACTGTACTGAAAACAAACACATTAAAAAAAGGGGCGCCTGGGTGGCTCAGTGGATTAAAGCCTCTGCCTTCAGCTCAGGTCATGATCTCAGGGTCTTGGGATCGAGGCCCAAGTCAGGCTCTCTGCTCAGCGGGGAGCCTGCTTCCTCCTCTCTGCCTGCCTGTGATATCTCTGTGTCAAATAAATAAATAAAATCTTTAAAAAGGAAAAAAAAAAAAACCCTTACACATGAAAAACGTCACAAGTCACTGCTTTTTAAAAAAAAAAATTTGCACTGGGGTGCCTGGGTGACTCAGTCAGAGACGCCTGTGGCTCCTGATTTTGGGTTATGAGTTCAAGCCTCATGTTGAATGTAGAGATGACATAAAAGTAAAATCTTAAAAAAAAAAATCCAGGGGCACCTGGGTGGCTCAGAGGGTTAAGCCTCTGCCTTCGGCTCAGGTCATGATCTCAGGGTCCTGGGATCGAGCCCTACATCGGACTCTCTGCTCAGCAAGGAGCGTTTCCTCCTCTCTCTCTGCCTCCTCTCTGCCTCTGCCTACTTGTGATCTCTGTCAAATAAATAAATAAAATCTTAAAAAAAAAAAAAAAAACAAGAGTTTTAACTTAAAAAGATTTCATTGCTGGGGCGCCTGGGTGACTCAGTTGGTTAAGCGACTGCCTTCGGCTCAGGTCATGACCCTGGAGACCCGGGATCGAGTCCCACATCAGGCTTCCTGCTCGGCGGGAAGCCTGCTTCTCCTTCTCTCACTCCCCCTGCTTGTGTTCCCTCTCTGGCTGTGTTTCTCTCTGTCAAATAAACAAAATCTTTAAAAAAAAAAAAAAAGATTTCATTGC
>PITA01018673.1:0-39693 GCA_004023965.1 Spilogale gracilis
GATATCTGTAGGGGAAGCATTTATGTCAAAACAAAACAAAACAAAACAAAACAAAAAACCACAAAAAAACAAAAATACAAGAAGCCAGAAAAGCATCATGGACAGGACCCTAGAAAAGCAGCCCAGGATCTCAGAAGTTCACAGTCTCTGGTATCTTAAGAAAACAAATTATCCCAGGACTATAGTTCTGTCACAAGCTTATGGTGACTCTACCTGAGTGACACTGAGAATTCTGCTCTCTTTCCATTGACAGATGGGCATAAACAATGGGTTTTTTTTTATTATTTCAAATAACAAACTGCATAAGAATATGGAATTTGATATAACAAAATATTTCAAGTATATTATTGATAATAAAAGCAAAACTTCTCATTGTTACTGCTTTTAAAAAGAAGAAACACTGCATGTGAATCATCAGGGTTCACAAAGCAAATTGACTCATTGATCTAAGAATTGAATATTTATGAGACATTTCTCATCAAGTTAGTGAGGGCATGTATCTTCATTTGTCATTAGTGTCATCACAACTTTTACAAAGATGGGATATTAAAATTTATTTGCAGGACTTTAATCAATACCCTAAAAATATTTTGAAGAAATTATTATTCTATGGGAAATGAATAAATACTGAAAGATTAACAGACAAAACGATATGACTGCTGGGGTCTTTTTTTAGGTTATTAATTGAATAGGCATTATTCAAATGAAAAGCTAAAGTTTAAAACTAAGATAAGAAGTGAGAATTAAAAAGAGAAACCAAGTAAAATAAGAACCAAGGAGGTTCATAAGTAAAATAGAATAAACAGACTATCTCATTTCGCTGGCAATTAAAATTTATTTAGAAAATCTGTGAGATGGCCTCAAGGGAAGCCTGAGATCCTTTGGGGTGGATGTGGGTAGAACAGGACATTCAGGAAAGCAATGTGAAAGACACAAGGACGCCAACAGATTAGAGTATTTAAAAAGATTAAATATATGGGGAAGATAAGGTCAATTCAGTAATTAATTACAAGTCAAAGGGACTAAACATTCATTTGACCAGGTCAGACCAACTATAGATTATGACATTGCTAATTTCTAAGTAGAGGTGTTTTGATTTGGTGCAGTTTTTTTCGACTACTTTTTTATGAGAATGTATTGTTTTAACGTCCTAGCTACAAGTGTACAGAGAAGGGAATGTTGACTAAAAGATTAAATTGTTTTAACAAAGCACCATATCTTCTGTTATATTATTTTTATTACCAAATTTTCAGTTTGAATAAAACACTTAAATGAAACATGGAGCAGAAAAATGAAAACTCAACTGACTTTATCCTCCTGGGACTCTTTCCCTGCTTCAAATATCCCCACCTCCTCATCCTCCTCTTCCTTTTCATCTACACTATTGCTTTTATGGGAAATTCCATACTAATACTCCTCATCTGGCTGGACTCCCACCTCCACACACCCATGTACTTCCTGCTCAGTCAGCTCTCCCTCATTGACTTGGCTTATATCTCCAGCACAGTCCCCAAGATGGTTACCAACTATTACACAGGGAGGAAGAACATTTCCTATTTTGCTTGTGCCACTCAGCTCTTTTTCTTCCTCACCCTTGGTCTTGCTGAGTGCATCCTGCTGACACTAATGGCCTATGATCGCTATGTAGCTGTCTGTAACCCCCTGAGATACACCATTCTCATGAACCCCAAGGTCTGTCTGAAGATGGCTGCTGCAGCCTGGATTGGGGGAGCCCTTACAGCCCTTGTACACACCATCTACCCAATGAATTTCCCTACCTGTGGTTCCAGAGAAATTAATCATTACTTTTGTGAGATGCCTGCCATCCTGAGGATGTCTTGTGTGGACATATCAGCCTATGAGACGGTAAAATTTGTATCAACAATTGTGTTTCTCCTGGTTCCATTTTTTCTTATTCTGGTGTCCTACACTCTCATCTTCCTTACTGTTCTGAGGGTGAATTCTCCGAAGGGCAGTAACAAAGCCCTGGCCACCTGCTTTTCCCACCTGACAGTGGTGAGTCTCTACTTTGGTCAAGCCATCTTCATTTATATGACACCCACTTCTTCTCACACACCTGAACAAGACCAGATTGCAGCTGTGCTTGGCACCATAGTGACCCCCATGCTCAATCCACTCATCTACAGCTTGAGGAACAAAGAAGTGGTGGGGGCTCTGAGGAAGTGCATGGAAAGATGTGGCAATTGAGAAAATAGCATGTTTCCATGGTATCACTGCTTACACTTTCATTCTCAAATGCAAAGTAGCCATCATCATTGGGTTGTCCTGCTGGAAATGTAACATCATAAAGAATCAGAAAAGTATTAGTATTCAGACATATTAGTATTTGTTTGTTGGGATAAAGTTGTTCTTAGTTCCATAGTAGAAGCTTCCTTTGAGTACAAACTTAATCTGTTATTTATCATTAGCTTTTCGGGAAATTACATCAATAATTTTGACAAGAAAAATGTACAGAGATAATCTCTATCTTCTTGAACAGCTTCAGTGTATCAGGAAATGTAGTCTAAAACAAATTGTCATCATAGAACTAACTCTTGATTGATATTTCTTATTTTAAAAACCATCATCTCTGTGTTCCTTTCATTCATCTATCCATCCATAATACCCTTGATCAAATCCTCACTCTTCAAAAGATCAAGATCACCTGTTCTATAAAATCTTTGTGTATATAACCTTTTATTTCAGCAATCTCTTATTGGTACTCATGCATTTTCTTTTATTTTATTACATATAATTTATGCAGTTGTATTATTTTGCCTTCTGAGTTAAAGAATATAAATGTCCATAAATGAAGGGAAACAATGAGGTAAATTACCTTAAAAATTGAACTAAATTTTAATGGACTTTATAGGAATTATTTTTTTATTTTTTCTCATTAATTTTTATCATTTTTTAAATTTTTTGTTGGCATAGAAATTTTAATCATTTTCAAGCTAATTAAATAAGTCTACTTGAGGTATTATTTTTCAAAAACTAAACAATAAAAGAGAAATGAAATGCAAAAGATCCCTGTTTATTCTACTCCTTTCCCTATTCCCCAGCACTCATCACATTCTGGGATTCACATACACCATGACTAAATTTGTATATACATTTTAAAAATGATGTCTGATTACAAGCAGTCATGTTCGAGATTACATGCACAAGATGAAGTGAAATATACAGTGTTAATAGTTTAATTTTAATTGTATTAGGTAACAGACATTATTCACAATAAATTATAAAATGTGTTAATTTAATAAATATTCAAAATATTCAAAAATATTAAGTTAGAGTATCATGGTGTTCATTCTGTTTTACCTTGATTCCTACTAAACCTGAAAGCAACTTATTAGCTCCATCACATACAAAACACTTCACAGAAGTCTACAATCACCTTAAAAACATCCAAAGCACTTTTGATTTCTGATACTGAGCGTACAAATTTAGAATATCAATTTAATTTCTTTATAAAATCTCATTTTCTGATGAAATTCTCTTTCACTATATCTTTTTCTATCTGTTTCTCTATGTGAACTTATTAAACATTAGAATATTTTTAAGCTCTGATTTTCCTACTCCAATATCTAGGTCACCTATACTTCAGTTTCCAGAGTATTTCTTTCTTTAGTTTTCAATATCTGACTTGGTGTATGTAGAGATTTATGACTGAATGCTTGGCATTTTGTTCAACTTGTGGAGGACCATCTGCATAAAAACATAAAGCAAATAGACAAAAAGAAATTGATGGTAATACAATACAAGTAGGGGACATTAATGAGTAGACTAGATAAAAGAGGAGATTATCTCAATCCCATACAAAACAGAAAACTAAGGAAACAGTGTCTTTCAATTACACATTAGATGAGTTAGAACTAACAGATTTGTACAGGACATTCCATCCACAAACAACAGAATGAATAATTTCATTTTGCTTTAATTCCACTATAGATAACATAAGAGTGTTATATTAGTTTCAGGTGTAGAAGATAGTGATTCAGAAATTCTATATATTCTATATATGACTCAGTGCTCATCAGGATAAATACACTCTTTTTTTCAAGCTTTTATTTAAATTCTAGTTAGTTAACATACAGTGTAATATCAGTTTCAGGTATACAAAATAATGATTCAACACTTCCAAAAACCAATAGTGTTCATCACAGCAAAGTACACTCCTTAATCCCCACCACTATTTCACCCATCCCCCAACCCACCTCCCTTCTGGAAGCCATCATTTTCTTCTCTATACTTACAAGTCTCTTTCTTGGTTTGCTTATCTCTTTCTCTCTTTTATTTCCCTTGGCTCATATGTTATGTTTTTTAAATTGCACTTCTGAATGAAATCACATGGTGTTAATCTTTCTATGACTTTTTTCACTTAACATAATACTCTCTAGCTCCATCCATGTCATTCCAATTGGCAAGATTTCATTATTTATTATGGCTGAGTAATATTCCATTATATATATACAAAAATATTTTTAAAAAACTTATAAAACTCACCATCCAGAGATTGAAAGATGGCAGAAGGCCAGGTGACCCCATTTCGGGGAGTCCCCTGAAGTGAGCTCAATTCCTGCAACAAACACTACAGGAACACTGTGAGAACACGTGAAATCAGCCTTAAATGTAATATTTCACATTTCTGAATCACCACGAGGGACAAAGAGCATTGGCAAAGAGTGGTGAATTCTGATTTCTCCAAAACCTTCCAGCGACCAATTCACCTGGATAGTGGCTGATATATTTAGCTATACACCCCCTCAACCACTCCTCACCACGATGACTCGAAGGAAGAACAACCAACAGAAGAAAAACCCTGGGACTGCAACCCCAGTCACAGAATTACTGGAAATGAGCATAAACAATATGACAGAAATGGAATTCAGGGCAGCAATCATCCAAGCAATGGCTAATTTGGAAAAGAACATTAGTCTCAAAATGGAAGCCCTAATGACAGAAGTGAAAGCTGAGGTTAGAAAGGCTATTAATGAGATGCAATCTAATGTAAATATGCTAACAGCTAGAGTAAGTGAAGCTGAAGACCATATTAGTGAATTAGAAGGCAGATGGATTAAAAAGGAGGATCAAGAGAAGTCTTGGAGCAAACAGCTCAAATCCCATGAAAACAGAATAAGGGAAATAAATGATTCCTCGAAATGCTCCAATATCAGAATTATTGGAATCCCTGAGGGAGTTGAGAGAGAGAGAGAGAGAGAAAAGGTTGGAAGATATAGTTGAACAAATCATGGATGAAAGTTTCCCTAATCTGGGTAATGAAACTAATGTTCATGTCCTAGAAACAGAGAGGACAACCCCCCACGATCAATGAGGCCAGAAAAACCTCCAGGCACATAATTGTGAAATTCGTGAATCATAAAACCAAAGAATATGTCTTAAGGGCAGCTAAGACTTCCCTATAGAGGGAAGACCATCAGAATAACACCACACCTTTCCACAGAAACTTGGCAAGCCAGAAAGGGCTGGCAAGGCATATTCAGGAAATTACATGACAAAAATATGCAACCAAGTATAATATACCCAGCAAGGTTGACTTTCAGAATGGAAAGAGAAATAAAGAGCTTCCAGGACCGCACAGTCTAAAAGATTAGGCAACCACCAAGCCAGCATTACAAGAAATACTACAAAGTGTTCTATAAAAGAGAAATAAACACAAGAGTGACACAGAACAGAAATTTACAGAGGTAATCTATAGAAACATGAACTTCACAGGCAACATGACGTCAATACAAACGTATCCATCAATAATTACTCTAAATGTGAATGGCCTAAATGCTCCAATAAAAAGGCACAGGGGTGCAGACTGGATCAAACAACAGGACCCATCCATATGCTGTTTACAAGAGACACATTTTGAATCTAAAGGCATAAAAACAGAGAAATAGACCAATGGAACAGAGTGGAGAGCCCACATATGGACCCACAAATCTATGGTCAAATCATCTTTGACAAAGCAAGAAAAAATATCCAGTGGAAAAAGGACAGTCTCTTCAATAAATGGTGCTGGGAAAATTGGACAACTACATATATAAGAATGAAACTAGACCATTCTCTTACACCACAGACAAAGGCAAACTCAAAATGGATGAAAGACCTCAATGTGAGGCAGGAATCCATCAAAATCCTGGAAAAGAACATAAGCAGTAACCTCTTTTTTTTTAAGATATTATTTATTTGACAGAGAGAAACACAGCCAGAGAGGGAACACAAGCAGGGGGAGTGAGAGGGAGAAGCAGGCTTCCCGCCGAGCAGGGAGCCTGATGTGGGACTCGATCCCAGGTCTTCGGGATCATGACCTGAGCCGAAGGCAGTTGCTTAACCAACTGAGCCACCCAGGCACCCCGGCAGTAACCTCTTTGACATCGGCTACAGCAACTTCTTTCAAGACACGTCTCCAAAGGCAAAGGAGACAAAAGCAAAAATGAACTTTTGGTACTTCATCAAAATGAAATGTTCTGTACATCAAAGGAAACAATCAACAAAACAAAGAGGCAACCCACATTATGGGAGAAGATATTTGCAAATGATACTACAGACAAAGGGAGGATATCAAAAACAATAAAGAACTACTCAAACTCAACTTCCAAAAAGAAGATGAACACATCAAAAAAAAAAAATGGGCAAGAGACATGAAGAGGCACTTCTCCATAGAATATACAAATGGCTAGCAGACACATGAAAAAATGCTCATCATCACTAGGTAGCAGGGAAATTCAAATCAAAACCACACTGAGATACCACCTTACACCAATCAGAATGACCAAAATTAACAAGTCAGGAAACAACAAGTGTTGGAGAGGCTGTGGAGAAAGAGGAACTCTCTTACACTGTTGGTGGGAATGCAAGTTGGTGTAGCTGCTTTGGAAAACAGTGTGGAGATTCCTTTAAAAATTAAAAATAGAACTACTCTATGACCCTGCAATTGCACTACTGGGCATTTACCCCAAAGATACAGATGTAGTGAAAAGAAGGGCCATATGTACCCCCAATGTTCATAGCAGCAATGGCCACAATCGCCAAACTGTGGAAAGAGCCAAGGTGCCCATCAACAGATGAATGGATAAAGAAGATGTGGTACATATATACAGTGAAATACTATGCCTCCGTCAGAAAGTATGAATATCCAACTTTTGTAGCAACATGGACTGGGCTGGAAAAGATTATGCTGAGTGAAATAAGCAAGTAGAGAAAGTCAAGTATCGCCTGGTTTCACTTACTTGTGTATATTAAGGTGTAATATAGAGGACAGTAGGAGAAGGAAAGGAAATTGGAAGTAGGGTAATTTGAGAGAGAAATGAAACATGAGAGACTTTTGACACAGAAACAAACTGAGGGACTTGGAGGGAGGGGGTGGGGGGATGGGAGAGCCTGGTGGTGGGTACTGAGGGCACCAATTGCATGGATCATTGGGTGTGGGGTATGGGCACTGAATCTTGGAACACTGAAAAAATAAAATAAATTTAAAGTCCAAAAAAAACTCTCCACCCAAAAATAATCCAATTTAAAATGGTGAGAATTCATGAACAGACATGCAGCCTTTTCTACCATAGCCAAATTATTGAAACAGCTCAAGTGTCTATTGACTGATGAATGGGTCAAGTATATATATCATATATATCATATATAACAAATATTATTACTCAGACATAAAAAATAATGAAATATTGCCATTTGCAATGACATAGATGGAGCTAGAGAGTATTATGCCAAGCAAAATAAGTAGAGAAAGAGAAACACTTTGTGATTTCACTCACACGTTGAATTTAAAAATCAAAAAAAATGAGCCAAGGGAATTAAAAGAAATTATAGAGAATAAACTTTGGCTTCCAGGAGCGAAGTGTGTGGGGGGATGGGTGAAATAGGTGATGAGGAATAAGGAACACACTTGTTATGATGAGCACTGGGTATATGGAAGTGTTCAATCACTATGTTTTACACATGAAACTGATACTATACTGTATGTTACCTAACTAGAATTTAAATGAAATCCTGAAAAAATGTTCCAGGAAAATATTACAGAAAAAAAAATTGGTACAGGAAAGAATTCTGTATCTTCATCTTCTGTGTTGCCTAAGACAACAATTTAAACTGATATGGAAATTAAAGGACAGCTTTGAATAGATGTTAAGTTATATAATGTCATATTCAGAATGAGTTTAACTCCATTTGTTAACCATAGTGATTAAATTCTCTTTAAAGAAAAAATGGGGTATTTCTGTAAATATTTATTAAGGCAGTATAACCCTTGAAGATTACAATAACTACTTGGATATAATGAAAGATGATTGTGGAAAATAATATTAGTTCAAAAATGTTTTGTCTTTTATGCATAAATGTACACAATATCACTATTTTCTCTTCATTCCCTTACTCTCCAAAAAGCTAGAAAAATTCACAATATCTTTTATTTAAATTTTTACATGTGATCTATTATTTTCCTTTTGTAAAAATATTACAAAATGCTATGAAGAAATTAAAGTGTTTTTGGAAGTTTTGAACTAAGTGTAAATCAGGCCTTTGTTCATACTTCAGTATTTGCAAACAGGACAATGCAAATTTCAAAAAGAATGAAACAGCAGTTCACTCCCATAATACTAACAAATATTAAAATGTCTAGAAATTGAGTAATTGGCAAGAATAGGAGGAAATGCTAATTCTTATGCTACAATACTAATAATGTGAGAAAGAAATAAAAATTGCATTTTAAGAGGAATGAATTTGAGTATTTTGGACATAGGCTAAAACTATCATAAACTTTTTACAAAGGAATTGAGGTTTTTATCCAAAAAAACTTTGATATAACCGGAAACTTACAAACTTGTAAAACACATTAAGATTCATGATCTGGACAAGTAAAGTACATCTTGGTAATAACTTAAATGGGAAAACCTTATTAGAACCTTCACATTTACTGGCACAAAAATAGAGAAATAGACCAATGGAACAGAGTGGAGAGCCCACAAATGGACCCACAAATCTATGGTCAAATCATCTTTGACAAAGCAGGAAAAAATATCCAGTGGAAAAAGGACAGTCTCTTCAATAAATGGTGCTGGGAAAATTGGACAGCTACATATATAAGAATGAAACTAGACCATTCTCTTTCACCACACAAAGGCAAACTGAAATGGATGAAAGACCTCAATGTGAGGCAGGAATCCATCAAAATCCTGGAAGAGAACATAGGCAGTAACCTCTTTGACATCGGCCACAGCAACTACTTTCAAGACAAGTCTCCAAAGGCAAAGGAGACAAAAGAGAAAATGAACTTCTGGGACTTCATGAAAATAAAAGCTTCTGTACAGCAAAGGAAACAATCAACAAAACAAAGAGGCAACCCACAGAATGGGAGAAGATATTTGCAAATGACACTACAGACAAAGGGCTGGTATCCAAGATCTATAAAGAACTACTCAAACCCAACACCCAAAAAGAAGATGAACACCTCAAAAAATGGGCAAGAGACATGAAGAGGCACTTCTCCGTAGAAGATATACAAACGGCTAACAGACACATGAAAAAATGTTCAGCGTCACTAGCTATCAGGGAAATTCAAATCAAAACCACTCTAAGATGCCACCTTACACCAGTCAGAATGGCCAAAATTAACAAGACAGAAAACAACAAGTGTTGGAGAGGCTGCGGAGAAAGGGGAACCCTCTTACACTCTTGGTGGGAATGTAAACTGGTGTAGCCGCTTTGGAAAACAGTGTGTAGATTCCTTAAAAAATTAAAGATAGAGCTACCCTATGATCCTGCAATCCCACTACTGGGCATTTACCCCAAAGATACGGATATAGTGAAAAGAAGGGCCATATGCACCCCAATGTTCATCGCAGCAATGGCCACAATCGCCAAACTGTGGAAAGAGCCTAGGTGCCCATCAACAGATGAATGGATAAAGAAGATGTGGTACATATATACAGTGGAATACTATGCCTCCATCAGAAAGGACGAACATCCAACTTTTGTAGCAACATGGACTGGACTGGAAGAGATAATGCTGAGTGAAATAAGCCAAGAAGAGAAAGTCAAGTATCGCATGGTTTCACTTACTTGCGGTGCATGAGGGGTAACCTGGAGGACAGTGGGAGAAGGAAAGTAAATGGGAACTAGGGTAATCTAGGGAGGGAAATGAAACAACAGAGACTTTGAACACAGAAACAAACTGAGGGACTTGGAGGGAGGGGGTGGAGGGATGGGAGAGCCTGGTGGTGGGTGCTGGGGACACCTAAAGCGTGGAGCACTGGGTGTGGGGAATGGGGAAGGAATCTTAGAACACTGGGAAAAAAAATTTTAGTAACAATAATAAATAAATAAATAAATAAATAAATAAATAAATAAATAAACAAACAGGTGTCTCTGTCCTTACCTAAAGAAGGGCTTATTTGTCACAGTGGTACTCTTTGTTTTTTTGAAAATGTCACCTTGAAAAATGTGAGCTTAAGAGTGGATTTAAATAATAATAGTGTTATGGGGCACCATATTGTCTCTATTAAGTTATTAACTTTCCCTATCTTTAATTGGGATGTCTACAGATGGTAACAATTACATTTATCTCCACAATATGCTTATAAGACAAAAAATCTCAAAGATATCTCTGCTGAAGTTGTAACTATCACTGCCTAAACCATTGTCTTTTAGACAGGTTTGGATGGAGACATATTTAATCACTTACACACTACTTAGTCACCTAAATAGAAAGAGTTGTAGACTTTTTTAAAAATGCATCTATAACAAAATATTTAGAAGTTATGGCAGACTATGTTAATAATAAATTTTATTTTAGGGACACCTGTGTAACTCAGTGGTTAAGCCACTGCCTTTGGTTCAGGCCATGATCCCAGCATCCTGGGATCAAGTCCCACGTCAGGTTCCCCCTGATCTGAAAAGAGCCTGATTCTCCCTCTTCTTCTGCCTGCCACTCCCTCTACTTGTGCTCTATCTCTCCCTCTCTGTCAAATAAATAAGCAAAATATTAAAAATATATAAATACATACATATACTTTATTTTAATTATTCTTAAACTATCAACACTCAAAATTAATAGTCTAACAGAACATCCAGCATTTGAACAGCCATTAAATAATCATGGGGATAGGAACAGGAGGATATTATACAGAGCAAAATAAGTCAAACAGAAAGACAATTATCATATGGTTTCACCATATATGGAATATAAGAAACATCACAGAGAATCATAGGGTAAAGGAGGGAAAACTGAATGGAAAGAAAGAGAGAGGGATAAAAACCATGAGAGACTCTTACCATAGGAAATAAACCAAGGGGTGTTGAATGGGAGTGGGATGGGGTAATTGGGTGATGGGCATTAAGAAGGGCACATGATAAGCACTGGGTTATACGCAACTGATAAATTATGAACACTACATCTGAAATTAATGATATACTATATATTGGGTAGTTTAATTTAAATTAAAAAAATTAAAAATTAGTTGTGGGATTTAGCTTCATTAAAAAAAGAAACAAAGGTTCCTGGAATTAGATTTAGAGCAAAATAACAGTTCTTTGGAAGTTAGAAAAATAATAGAATTTCAAAGTTATAACATGGCCAGGTAGTAGGAGTTAGGTATTAAGTAAAACCTACTAGTTCAGGAAAGACCCACAAAGTTAAAATTAAAAAAGAAAAGAAAAGAAAAAATGTAAAGAAAAAGAATGTTTGAATATCAACATGTCCAAGAAGTATTTGCACATTTTTTAACCTGTTGATGACAATATAGTACACTGCATTTCAAATTCTAACCAGGGATTTCAGGAATTATGTTAAGGAAGACCTATTAAGCTTCTAGGGAAGATTACAGAGTAAGAGAATAACAGGAACCCATTGTCTCATAAACACAAATAGATAATAACCACATCAGTTTAAATAACCCAGAAAATGGCACAAAGCCTAGAAGAACAGGCTCTCTACAATTAATCATAGAGAGTAGACAAAACATGGATATCCTTTCTCACCACTATTATTTAACATTCTCCTGGAAGTCCTAACCACAGAACTCAGAAAACAAAAAGGAAATCAAAGGCATCCAAATCAGCAGAGAAGTCAAAGTTACACTGTTTGAAGATGACTTGATACTCAGTGTAGAAAAACAAAAGACTCCACCAAAAAACTGTTAAAATCAATCCATGAATTCAGAACTTTCACAAGATAAGAAATCAATGTAGAGATATCTGTTGCAATGCTATACACCAATAATGAAGCAAGAAAAAGGGAAATCAAGGATTCAATCCTATTTACAACTGCACACACACACACACACACACACACACACACACACACACAAAAGAAGTTGCCTAGGAGTAAACCTAACTAAATATGTAAAAGATCTGTACTCTGAAAACTACAGAACACTGATGAAAGAAATTGAATATGACACCAAGAAATTTAAAGAACTTCCATGCTCATGGATTAGAAGAACAAATATTATTAAAATTTCTAGCCTAACAAAAGCAGTCTACACATTTAGTACAATCTCTATGAAAATACCAACAATATTTCCACAGAACAACAAGTGCAATCTTAAAATTTGTATGACCTACCCAAGAACTTAAACAACCAAAGCAATCTTCAAAAAGAAAAGCAAAGCTGAAGGCATCACAATTCTGGACTTGGAGTTATGTTGCAAAGCTGCAATGATCAAGACAGTCTGGTACCAGCACAGAAAGTATTTACATAGATCAATGGGATAGAATAGAAATAAGCCAAGTAGAGAAAGTCAAGTATCACATGGTTTCACTTACTTGTGGTGCATAAGGGGTAATGTAGAGGACAGTAGGAGAAGGAAAGTAAATGGGAAGTAGGGTAATTCAGGGAGAGAAACAAAACAAGAGAGATTTTGGACTCAGAGACAAACTGAGGGACTTGGAGGGAGGGGGGTGGAGGGATGGGAGAGCCTGGTGGTTGGTACTGAGGGCACCTATTGCATAGAGCACTGGGTGTGGGGAATGGGGAATGAATCTTGAAACACTGGGGGAAAAAATTAAGTAACAATAAAAAAAAAGAAAACCAAGAAATGAACCCATAACTAAATGGGCAATTAATCTTCAACAAACCACGAAAGAATACCCAATGAAAAAAGTTTCTTCAACAAAGGGAGACAATGAAAATGAAACAAGGAAAATGAACCATATTCTTAAATCATACACAAAAATAAATTCAAAATGGATGTAAGACCTAAATGTGAGACAGCAATCCATCAAAATCCTAGAGGAGAACACAGGCAGCAACGTCTTTAACCTTGGCTACAACAACTTACTAGGCACATCTCTGGAGGAAAGGCAAACAAAAGCATAAATTAACTATTGGAACTTCATTACAATTAAAAGCTTCTGCACAGCAAAGGAAATAATCAACACTACTAAGAGACAATCTACAGAATGGGAGAAGGTATTTGAAAGGTATTTGAAAATGACATATCTGATAAAGCCTATATCCAAAATATATAAACAACCTTTCAAAACCAATATTCTCCACAAAAATATAATCCTGTTAAAAAGGGTACAGAAGATATGAATAGATATTTTTCCAAAGAAAAGATAGAGATGGCTTACAGACACATGAAAAGATGCTCAACACCATTCATCATTAGGGAAATACAAATCAAAACTACAATGAGATACCACCTCACGCATGTCAGAATGCCTAAAATCAACAACAGAAGAAACAACAGGTGTTGGTGAGGATATGAAGAAAGGGGAAACTTCTTGCACCATTCGAGGGAATGCGAACAGGTACAGCACTGTGGGAAAGCATGGAGTTTCCTCAAAAAGTTAAAAATAGAACAACTATACAATCCAACAACTATACTTCTATGTATTTACACAAAGAATACAAAAATACCAATTTGAGGGAATATATACACCCCAATATTTATAGCAGATTTATATATAATAACCATATTATGGAAACAGCCCAAGCATCCATTGACAAATGGATATATCACATCTCCTTTATCCATTTGTATCAATATATATATATATATTAGATGTTAAAAAAGAATGAAATCTTGATATTTGGATCAACATGGATGGAGCTGAAAAGTATTATTCTAAACAAATTAATTCCATCAGAGAAAGACAAATACCATATAATTTCAATCATATGTGTAATTTAAATCAAAACAAATAGTCATAGGAGGAAAAGAAAAGAGATGCAAACCAAAAACAGACTTTTTACTATAGAGAACAAACTGGTGGTTATCAGAGGAGAACAGGGTTGGGGGATAGTTTAAATAGATAGTGGGGATTAAGATGTGCACTTGTCATGATCATGGGTTGTATGTAAGTGTTGAATATGTAAATTGTGCATCTGAAATTAATATTACACTCTATGTAAACTAGACATAGGTAACAAAATGTGGTTTATGATTGTAACAGGAAAGTGACATTTAAAGTTCTAAACAATATAAGTAAAGTGACAAGTCCTTAGGATTTCTCAAGTGATAAATATAAGTATAATAATTTAATTTATATGAACACAATTATTTTACATTTTATAACATTGAATGAGGTAATTTTAGCCTGCATGACTTTGAAACTAGTACTGGGGACAGAAGGGAAGAAGACTATGAGATAAGAAGATGTTAGGCTCTCCCTCATCCCATGAATACAACTAGATAACTATCAAATCATCCTAAATATCACAGATGTTGACCTGTAGTGTGGCAGAACAGACTCCACAAATAAACAAAGAAGTGGTCACATCAAAGAAGGTAGGAAATGCAGAGATATGGTTTGGTAGAGAAATGGATCATGGCCCATGCAATGTGGAGAATGTCACAGTGATGGAGAATGGGAGAGACAGTCTAACGTACATGGAGGTGCATGGAGAAACGAACCTACAGCAATTGGCTTAGACAGCAAAAGGGTCAAATTGCATGAGTTCTGGCAACCAGTGAACTTTAAAGCCTGGAGCTATAAAGGTCAATGGCTTTGGCTTGGAGAGAGCCTGGAGTCACTGGGCTGCTCTTGAAGAGAAGACAGGGCACATAGCCCTCAGTCACATAACATGGAAACAGAAATCTGAGGAGGACCTGGGCTCACTGTAAGGAAGTTACTTGCTCATCTCAGAGCATGTCCCAGTGAGGTAGAGTACATGGAAAGAATCCTTCAGGAAAAAAAAGAAACTGGCAGGCACCATGGCACCTCCTTTTCCCTTTGCATAAACACAAAGCCAACTGTGGGAAACAGCACAGGGTTCACACTCATACCTAACTTGCTTAGACCAAGTCCCACCCCCACACAGTCCAGTGGAGCTTTCTGTTATGCTTACCTCCATCCCAGCACAGTGTGCCCCCTCTCTTAAAATAACAGCCCAAACCCCTTACCACATGGTATTTCCAGATGCAAGACTTTGGCAGGGCCTTGGTTACAGCAACAATGACTACAGATATCATTTTACAAGAAGACCAGAGCATACCCCGTTACAATCACCACATTCAGACCAAGGACCAAATACTACTTACAATGTGCAAAGAAAATCTATGCAAGTGATGGGCCTGAAGGATAAAGCTACAGAATATAATGCAAAGCAAAATAAGCAAGTCAGAGAAAGACAAATAACACAGGATTTCACTCATATGTGGAATTTAAGAAACTTAAACAAATGAACAAAGGAAAAAGATATATGTGGAGAGAGAGAGAGAGAGAAACTAAGAAAGAGACTCTTAACTAGAGAGAACAAACTGATAATTGACAAAGAGGAGGTGGAGGGATGGTGAAATGAGTGATGAAATTAAAGAGTATACTTACCATGATAAACATAGAGTAACTGAATCACTACATTGCATATCTGAAACTAATGTAACACTGTTAACTATACTGAGATGAAAATTTAAAACAATAAAAAGTATTTAAAAAGTTTGAAATGTCACTAAACAAAAAACTAATATACAAGCAGCAACAAACTACCCCAGGAAGAAGTGAGAATCTTATTTCCAAAAGTCCCTAATTGTCCAGACTTCAACAAAATGTTATGATGCATAAAAATAAATAAAACAGTATGAATTATTAACAGGAAAGAAGAAATCAATGAAAACTGTGAAGAACAACAGATACTGTACTTGTGGAAAAAGTTTTTAAATTAATTCTATAAAGCATGCACAAATAGCTTTAAAAAATGGACAAAATACTAAAGGGAACCATGAGAACCAAAGAACCAAATAGACAATATCGAGTTAAAAGTTATTAGGAAAAAAAACAGAAATTCTTGAGATAAAAATACAAAAAATGAAAAGAGAAATTAATTAGAGGTTTTTGTATTATGGAAGGTTTTCCAGAGAAAAAGAGCCACTAAGATAATATATATAAAATATATATTATGTTTAAGCAAATATCCAGGAACTCCATGACCCAGTCAAGCTGACACAGAAAATTAATCATCACAGGGTTCAGCAACAGATATAACCAGACAGAATAAGGAATCAGACAACATGAACATAAGTAAATTAAAATTAACAGTTTGAGAAGCAAAAATAACAAAACAAGGAAGAAAAATTAAGAGCCTAAGTGACCTGTATACTAACAAGAGTAACAGGACTACCCTTCTCTTTCACAGCTTGCCTCAGTCCCAGGGATGCAGGCTCCTTCCTCAGGAGACCAATAGAAATGCTTGCCTACACATGTCTCTAATCAGAGAGTCCTTCAGGGTTTCAGATCTAGAAGAAGAAATATCAGGTCTCATTTAACAAGAAGATCTGAATATACTGAGTTAAGACTCACCAAGTTCTGGCCAATAATATAACACTGTCCACTGAGGCAAGGTAGATGACTGGCTTGAGGATAGAGAAGCCAAAACACCATAGAAGAGTGCATGCAGCACTCACCAGAAACATTTCCTAAAGCATGCCTTGGACACTATATTCCTTTTCTTCTTAAAGCCATTACACTCAGGAGAGGAAAGAAAATGAACTTTTCTAGAACAGAGAAGGTAGAGATTTAGACAAAGTGCCAAGACCAATGAATTCATTCCAAATGAAAGAACTAGGTCATGGTCAGAGAGATCTAAGCAAAACAGATATAAGTAACATGACTGATGGAGAATTTAAAGCAACACTCATTATAAGGATATGAGCTGGATTTGAGAAAAGAATTGAAGACTTCGGGGAGGACTTTACTACAGAGATAAAAGAATTATAAAAGAATCAGTCAGAAATGAAAAATGTAAACACTAAGATTGGAAACAGGTGTGATGCAATGAACACAAGGTTGGAAGAATCAGAGGAATTGAAAAACTGATATAGAAGACAAAATGGAAAATAATGAAACCAAACAAAAATCAGAAAAGTTATGGAACACTAGAATAGCTTTAGGGAACTCAGTGACTCCATTAAATATAATAACATCTGCATGACAGGAATCCCAGAAAAAGAAGAGAAAGAAAAGGGGGTAGAAAATTTACATAAGGAAATAATAGCTGAAAGTTCCCTAACCTGGGGAAAGAAATAGACAACCAGATATAGGAAGCACAGAGAACTCCCAACAAAAGGCCAATGCCAAGATACACTGTAATTAAATTTGCAAAATATATTGATACAGAAAAATTCTTAAAAGCAGCAGGACAAAAGAAGTCCTTAACTTAGAAGATAAATAAAGCTAGCTGCAGATTTCTCAAGAGAAATTTGGTAAGCCAAATAGGGGTGGCATGATATATTCAAAGTGCTGAATGGGAAAAATATGCAACAAAGAATACTTTATTCAGCAAAGTTATAATTCAGAGTAAATGGAGTGATCAAGAGTTTCCCAGGAAGATGGCAGAAAAGTAGGAGACCTCATTTCAAAGGGTCCCCTGAAGTGAGCTAAATATCTACAAGAACACTGTGAACACCCATGAAATCAGCCTGAGATGTAAGACTACACATTTCTGAATCTCTATGGGGGTGGAAGAGCATCAGTGGGGAGGTAAAACAGAGCAGGAGCACTCGGACTGATTTCAGAGGACAAACAGGAGGGGGAGGGAGCCACCAGAAGTGACCCACTGAAAAATAATATCCCAGTACAAAAGTGACCTGTGCTTGGGGACCAGCATCAAAATGCAGTCTAGTTAAAAGCATGCAAAAACAAAGGGTATTAAGAGGAAACTGGGAAAGGCTGATGGCTGCTGGCAGGAATATAAAGGTGTGGCTCAGGGGGCGGGGATAGAAAGCTCTCCTCAGCGACCAGTGAGGGAACTAGGTGGGACAGGAAGTCACTTGGTCTGGCCGCGTGGGCTAGGCACATGCAATCTGTACCAGAGGTGCTCTGCAGCTTTCCACGTGACCTATAGGACTGCAGGGTACTGGTGCTCCAAGCATGGGTGTGGGGTGCAGCAAGCATCTCAACAGTGACAAGCTCTCAGAAACTAGCATCAATCCCAGTTTCTGTGGCAAGGGAGTGAAGCAAAAAGCAGGGGCTTTGGGGTCATTCTGGCTAGCGACTGTGGGGGCGCACTACCTGTGAGAGGTGGTGGGATGCAGGGCAAAATACAGAGGGAGTCTGTGTGTCCCACACCATCCAGAGGGGACCTAAACTGAAGCTTCTCTCTGAGACAGAGGTCTGGGTGCAGACAGCTTACTTTGCACTGACTTTCTGAAAAGCTGCAAAAAGCCACAGAAGAACAAATCCCTCAGAGAACAAAAGCCTGAAAACTCAGTTGCCATATAGCCAGCCCCTTGAGAGGGGGTGGGGGGATTCAGCTCAGGGCACACTGACTGAAAAACAACGTGGCAGGCCCTTCCTCCAGAAGGTAAACCAGAAGAACAAGAGAACAACACCAAAGGGTCTCCATAAAATTGTAAAACACTAATATCGGAGAAAAAACAATATATTAAGCTCCTGGTATTACCCCAAAACCTGCATATTTTATAGATACAGCTTTTGATTTTTTTCTTTTTAACTTCTTTTTATTTCTATTTTTAAGTTTTCATTTTAAATTTTAAATTCATTCTCACAGTTTTTGTTCTTTTATCTTTTCACTGACATTATTACAAAATGATATTTAATACAACACTCCACAATGACTTTTTACCTTGAACTTTTTTCAAACACATATCTGTTTGTTTGTTTCTTTCTTTGTGTGCTTTCTTCTTTCATTTTTTCTTTTAAATATACATGTAGATAAAACCTTCAAGGTAATCCTTCATTCCTATTCAATACTACCCCTTTATATAAACCAGTTTTAATTTCCCTATATCTCTATAAAGTGGAGCCCTCTAACAATAATAACAAGATACACCCAGAAGGAACTGAAATAATTTTCTTGCCCACAAGGAGGGTTTGTAGTCACCGTCCCATTCTATTCTTCTGTCAGTGTTGTTGTGTATTTGTTTTTGCCTTTGTAATATATAAATCCTGTTCATGGGGGTCATTTAGGTTGTGTTTTGCTTTTTTATTTCTTCCCCATTGTTTTATTTTTGATGGTTATTTTCTTTATGCTTTTTTGCTTTTATGCCAAATAAATCTTTCCACTAGGGTCTGTGTTGATGGGGCTTTTTTCATGCATCTATTCTCTTTTTCTCTCTCTTTTTTTCTTTCTTCTTCCTTTTCCGTGGTGATTTCTGATTGCTCTGAAGCCTTCCAACAGCAATTTGCCTGGATCGTGGTTGATATATTCAGCTATACATGCCCTCAAACACCCCTCACCAGAATGAATCAGAGGAGGGACAACAAACAGAAGAAAAAATAAGAGACTGAAACCCCTGTCACAGAAAAACTGGATGTGAACACAAACAATATGAAAGAAATGGAATCCAGGGTAGCAATTATCCAAGCAGTGGCTAAGTTGGAAAAGGCCATTAGTGGCAAGATAGAAGTTCTAAGTGCAGAAGTGGAAGGAAAACTGGCAGAAGTTAAAAAGGGTATTAATGAGATCTAATCTAATTAAAATACACTAACAGTTAAGGTAAGTGAAGCTGAGGATCCCATTAGTGATCTAGAAGACAGATGGATTAAAAGAGGAGCAAGAGAAGTCTTGGAACAAACAACTAAAATCCATGAAAATAGACTTAGGGAAATAAATGATGCCATGAAACACTCCAATATCAGAATTATTGGAATCCCTGAGGAAGTTGAGAGAGAGAGAAGCCTAGAAGGTATAATTGAACAAATCCTGGATGAAAATTTCCCTAATCTGGGGAATGAAACAAGGGTTCATGTCCTAGAAGCAGAGAGGACACCCTCCAAGATCAATGAAGCTAGAAAAACCTTTAGGCACACAACTGTGAAATTCATGAATCATAAATTTTAAAAATGTCTTAAAGGCAGCTAGGGGAAGAGATCCTTTATGTACAGAGGGAGGACCATCAGAATAACATTCGACCTATCCACAGAAACCTGGCAAGCCAGAAAGGGCTGGCAAGACATATTCAGGAAATTAAATGAAAAAAAAAATACAACCAAGGATAATATACCCAGAAAGGTGGGCTTTCAAAATGGATGGAGAGATAAAGAGCTTGCCAGACTGGCAAGGTCTAAAGGATTATGCAACCACCAAGCCAGCACTACAAGAAATATTAAGGGGAGTTCTATAAAAGAGGAATGAACCCAAGAGTGACACAGAACAGAAATTTACAGAGATAATATATAGAAAAAAGAACTTCACAGGCACATGATATCAATAAAAACATACCTATCAATAATCACTCTCAATGTGAATGGCCTAAATGCTCCAGTAAAATGGCACAGGGTGGCAGAATGGATAAAACCACAGGACCTGTCCATATTCTGTCTACAAGAGAAGCATTTTGAATCTAAAGACACTTCCAGACTGAAAGTGAAGGAATGGAGGACAATCTTTCATGCCAATAGACCTCAAAAAAAAAAAAAAACAAGGTAGTAATTCTCATATTAGAAAAATTAGATTTTCATCTAAATACTGTAGTAAGAGACACAGAAGGAGACTACATCATTCTTAAAAGGTATATACACCAAGAAGATCTAACAATTGTTAATATTTATGCCCACAACATGGGAGCAGCCAACTGCATAAGCCAGCAGTTAAAAAAGTAAAGAGTCATATTGAAATTAATACATTAATTGTAGGAGATCTTAACATGCCACTCTCAGCAATGGACAGATCATCTAAACAGAAAGTCAATAAAGAAACAGCTTTGAATGATACATTAGACCAGGTGAATCTCATAGATATATTCAGAACATTCCACCCTAAAACAGCAGAATATCCATTCTTCTCAAATTCACATGGAAGTTTTTCCTGAATAGACCACACAGTAGGTCACAAATCATGGCTCAACCAATACCAAAATATTGAGATTACTCCCTGCATATTCTCTGATCACAATGCCTTGAATCTGGAACTCCTCCACAAGAAAAAGTATGGAAAGAATTCAAACACTTGTAAGCTAAAGACTATCCTGATCAAGAATGTTTGGATCAACAAGGAAATGAAAGAAGAACTTAAACACTTCACAGACCAATGAGAATAAAGACAGATCGATCCAAAGCCTATGATTACAGCAAAGGCAGTCCTAAGGGAGAAATAAATAACCATCCAAAAATCACTCAAAAAATTGAAAAATCATGAACACACCAACTCTCATTACACCTTAAAGAAATGGAAAATCAACAACAAATTAAACCAACCCCACACACAAGATGGTAAATAATTAAGATTAGATCAAAGATCAATGAATTAGAAACTAGAGATACAGTAGAACACATCAATGAAACTAGAAGCTGGTTCTTTGAAAGAACTAGTAAGATTGATAAACCATTGGTCAAACTAATCCAAAAGAAAAGGAAGAAGACACAAATTAATAAAATTATGAATGAAAAGGGAGATCATGACTAACACCAAGGAAATAGAAACAATCATCAGAAATTATTAACAACAGTTATATGTCAATAAGTTAAACAACCTACAAGATATGGATGCATTCCTGGAAAACTATAAACTTCCAAAACTGAAACAGGAAGAAATTGATCATCTGAATAGACCAATATCTAGTAATGAGATAGAAGCAGTGATCAAAAACCTCCCAAAAAACAAGAGCACAGGACCTGACAGGTTCCCTGGGGAATTCTACCAAACATTCAAAGAAGAAAGAATACCTATTCTCCTGAAGCTGATTCAAAAAATAGAAACAAAAGGAAAAATTTTCGACTCTTTCTATGAAGCCAGCGTTACTCTAATTCCCAAACCAGGAGAACGTCAGACCAATATCTCTGATGAATATGGATGCCAAGATTCTTAAGAAAATCCTTGCTAATAGGTTCCAACAATACATTAAAAAAGTTATCCACCACCATCAGGTAGGATTTATCCCTGGGATGCAAGGGTGGTTCAACATTCACATATCAATCAACATGATAGAACAAATCAATAAGAGAAGAGAGAAGAACCACGTGATGTAGAAGAACCAATTGATGTAGAAAAAGAATTTGACAAAATACAACATCCATTCCTGATTAAAACTCTTCAAAGTATAGGGATAGAGGGAACATTCCTCAACCTCATAAAATCTATCTATGAAAAACCCACAACAAATATCATTCTCAAGGGGAAAAAACTGACAGCTTTCCCACTGATATCAGGAACAAGACAAGGATGCCCACCCTAACCAGAATTGTTCAACATAGTGTTAGAAGTCCTAGCAACATCACTCAGGCAACAAAAAGAAGTAAAAGATATTCAAATTGGCAGAAAAGAAGTCAAACTCTCTCTCTTCGCAGTTGACATGATACTCTATGTGGAAGACCCAAAAGACTCTAACCCCAAACTATGAGAACTCACACAACATTTCAGTAATGATGCAGGATAAAAAAACTCAAGGCACAGAAATCAGTTGTGTTCTTATACACTAAAAATGAAAATATAGAAAGGGAAATCAGAGAATTGATTCTGTTTACTATAGCACCCACAACCATTGGACAGCTACGTATAGAAGAATGAAACTAGACCATTCTCTTACACCACACAAAAAGATAGACTCGAAATGGATGAAAGGGAAATCAGAGAATTGATTCTGTTTACTATAGCACCCACAACCACACCTAATAATAAACCTAACCAAAGAAGTTAAGGACCCATACTTGAGGAACTATAAAACACCCATGAAAGAAATTGAAGAAGACACAAGAAGATGGAAGAGAATTCCATGCTCAGGGATTGGAAAAATAAACATTGGTAAAATGTCTATACTGCCCAGAGCAATCTATACTTTCCATGTCATCCTGATCAAAATTCCACTAACATTTTTTAAAGAGCTGGAATAAAAAATCCTAAAATCTATATGGAACCAAAAAAGACCCTGAATTGCTAAAGAATTGTTGAAGAAGAAAAACAAAGCTGGGGGCATCACTTTACCTGATTTCAAGCCTTATTACAAAGCTGTGATCACCAAGACAGCATGGTACTGGCACAAAAGCAGACAAATAGACTAATGGAACAGAGTAGAGAGTCCATATATGGACCCACAAATCTATGGTCAAATCATCTTTGACAAAGTGGGAAAAAATATCCAGTGGAAAAAAGACACTCTCTTCAATAAATGGTGCTGGGAAAATTGGACAGCTACGTATAGAAGAATGAAACTAGACCATTATCTTACACCACACACAAAGATAAACTCGAAATGGATGAAAGACCTCATCGTAAGGCAGGAATTTATCAAAATCCTAGAGGAGAACATAGGCAGTAACCTCTTTGACATCAACCACAGCAACTTCTTTTGAGACACATCTCCAAGGAAAAGGAAACAAAAGCTAAAATGAACTTTTGGGACTTCATCCAAAATAAAATCATCTGCACAGCAAAGGAAACAGTCAACAACACAAAGAGGCAACCTGTGGAATGGGAGAGGATATTTGCAAATGACACTACAGGCAGAAGGCTGGTAACCAAGATCTATAAAGAACTCCTCAAAACTCAACAACCAATAGAAAGATCACCATATAAAAAAAATGAGCAAGAGACATGAAGAGGCACTTCTCCATAGAAGACATACAGACGGCTAACAGACACACACAAAAATGTTCATTATCACTAGCTATTAGGGGAATTCAAATTAAAACTACATTGAGATACCACCTTACACCAGTCAGAATGGTCAAAATTAACAAGACAGAAAACAACAAGTGTTGAAGAGGCTGTGGAGAAAGGGCAACCTTCTTACACTGCTGGTGGGAATGTTAGGTAGTGCAGCCTCTTTGGAAAACAGTACGGAATTTCCTTTAAAAAATTAAAAATAGAGCTACCCTATGACCCTGAAATTGCACTAATGGGTATTTACCCCAAAGATACAGATGTAGTGGAAAGAAGGGCCATATGTGCTCCCAATATTCATACCAGCAATGGCCACAATCACCAAACTGTAGAAAGATCTAAGGTACCCTTCAACAGATGAATGGATAAAGAAGATATGGTACACATATACAACGGAATATTATGCCTCCATCAGAAAGGATGAATACCCAACTTTGGAGTGGACTGGAGGCGATTATGCTGAATGAAATAAGCCAAGCAGAGAAAGTCAAGTATCATATGGTTTCACTTACTTGTGGAGTGTAAGGTGTAATATGGAGGACAGTAGGAGAAGGAAAGGAAGTGGGGTAAATTGGGGAGGAAGACATAACATGAGAGACTTTGGACTCAGAAACAAACTGAGGGACTTGGAGGGAGGGGGTGGGGGAATGGGTGAGACTCATGGTGGGTATTGAAGGCACGTATCCCATGGAGCACTGGGTGTGGGGCATAAACAATGAATCTTGGAACACTGAAAAAATAAAATTAAATTACAAAAAAACAAAACAAAACAAAACAAAAACAAAAACAGAAAAAGAAAAAGAGTTTCCCAAGCAGCAGTGCCTGGCTGGTGAAGTCAGATACCTGGCTGACTCTTGGTTTCAGCTCCTGTTGTAATCTCAGGGTCATGCAATCAAGTCCCTCATCAAGCCCTGCACTCAGTGAGGAGTCTGCTTTAGTTTCTCTCTGATTCTTGCACTTCCCCTCCCCTACTCTCCTTAGCTCTCTCTCTCCATCAAATAAATAAATAAATCTATTTAAAGAAAAAATGTTTCCAAGACAAACAAAAACTAAAGGAGTTTTTGGCCACTAAATCAGCCCTGCAGGAAATATTAAAGAAAAGGACTCTTTGAGTGGATGGGAAAGACCAAAAGTGACAAAGAGAAGAAAGGGCCAGAGAAAACCTCCAGAAATAATATAACAAGTGGAAAAATAAATCTAAATACATATCTACCAGTAATTACCCTTAATATAAATGGACTAAACACTCTAATCAAAAGACGTAGGGTGCCAGATTGGATTAAAAAAAAAAAAGGACAAGATTCACCTATATGCTGCCAGCAAGAGACTCATTTAAACCTTAAAGACACCTGCATATTGAAAGTGAAGGGATAGAGAAACATTTATCATGCAAATAAAATCAAAAGTAAACTGGAGTAGAAACACCTATATAAAAAAAAAACTACACATTAAAACAAAGAATATAAGAAGGGGTGGAGAAGAGCACTGTATCATAATAAAGGGTCCATTCCAACAAGAAGACCTAATGATCGTACATATTTATGCATTCAACATGGGAGCACCCAAATATATAAAGCAATTAATTAAAAACATAAAGAAACTCGTTGATAATAATACAGCAATGATAGGGAATGATAACACCTCACTGGGTGTGGAACCTATTTTTAAAAAATTGTGTTAAAGTTGCATGATTTTAAATATGGTTTATCCATTTGTACATAAGCATAATCACATATATACACTTATATTATTGTCACTTTGAGATTTGTGATTTTGAAATTCCACAGATTTCTAGAACATTTCATGGGAGCTGAGCTAAAATTGGTCTGTGATGAATTTTTTTTTCATAATGCCCTGTAGTGAGGTCATAGAACCCCTTACTTAGGAACGAAAATCCTGCAGACATTCTGAATTTGATGATGTTCCTCAACACACCTGATTCTACTGCTGACCACCTTTTTAAGGTTTAACTCCACTGTGCATGCTCAGACCCAGTCCATCCCAGTTTTGAACCTTCTGCCAAGATGTAATCTATGCACCTGAGTCAAAATTCTGGAAAGCTGAAATGGTTAAAATCCTAACAGTATTGGTCATCTACCATGTTCCAGGGATATAGAATATGATTTTATTGTTATTTTTAAAGGTGGACAAATCTGCTAAGGAAGAGTATTTGAAACCCACCCATTTATTTTCTGGAATATCTTCTTCCCAGGCTCCCTCCTTAATCCTTTGCAGTCAAGATGCCTCTGCATAAATCAGTTTTCCCTCAAGTTGGCCCCTCCCTCTGTCTCTGTCAAGATGATCTATTCTAATTCCATCCTAAAGTCAAATTCTTCCCCTTGTTTCTACTAGGTGTTTATACATAGGGGAACTATACCCTTTGGACAGCTGGTAGTAAGACAGCTGGGGCTAGGTGATTCTGTATCAGAGTCTTTCACAGGATGCAGTCAAGCTATCCATAGAGAATGAAGAACAATCAAGACTTGAATGGATGGGATTTTCTTTTGAGTTCTTCATATTTGTCTCCCCACAGAAGTTGCAGTATTTGGAGAACTTATTTCTCAGAAGTAATATATATCACTTCTAATATATTAGAAGTCAGCCAATAAATTCAGCCAGCATTTCAAGAGTGGTGGTTACAGAAAAAGAATCCCATAAGGTAGGGAAAATTGAACCTACCTATCTCAGAGAGAAATTTAATATTACAAAATTCCCATTGTTCTTCTCTACTAACAACCTTAATAAAAAACTCTTTTGTTAAAGGGATGTGTATTTTCCTTTTTTAAAAATTTTATTTTATTTTTTCAATTTTCCAAGATTCATTTTTTATGGCCCACACCCAGTGCTCCATGTAATACATGCCCTCAGTACCCACTAGCAGGTTCTCCCATCCCGTGACTCCCTTCCCTCCAAGACCGGCAGTTTGTTTCTGAGCCCAAAGTCTCTCATGTTTTGTTTCTCTCCCCAAATTTCCTTTCCTTCAAATTTCCTTAACACCCCATTTCCTTTCCTTCTCCTACTGTCCTCTATATTACACCTTATGCACCACATGGAAGTGAAACCATGTATTACTTGACTTTCTCTACTTGGCTTATTTCACTCAGCATAATCTCTTCCAATCCAGTCCATGTTGCTACAAAAGTTGGATATCCAACCTTTTTGATGGAGGTGTAACATTCCATTGTATATATGTACCATACGTTCTTTATCCATTCATCTGTTGAAGGGTACCTTAGCTCTTTCCACAGTTTGGTGATTGTGCCCATTGCTGGTATGAACATTGGGGTACATATAGCCCTTAATTCACTACATCTGTATCTTTGGGGTAAATACCCAGTAGTGCAATTGCAGATTCATGGGGTACTTTTATTTTTAATTTTTTAAGGAATCTCCACACTGTTTTCCAAAGTGGCTCCACCAACTTTCATTCCCACCAACAGTGTAATAGGGTTCCCTTTTCTCCACAGCCTCTCCAAAACTTGTTGTTTCCTGTCTTGTTAATTTTGGCCAACTGACTGGTGTAAGATGGTATCTCAGTGTGGTTTTTTTTTTTTTTTTTTTTTTTTTTTTTTTTTTTTTTTTTTTTTTTTTTTTTTTTTTTTTTTTTTTTTTTTTTTTTTTTTTTTTATTTTATTTTTTATTATTATTTTTTTTTAAGATTTTATTTATTTGACAGAGAGAAACACAGCCAGGGAGGGAACACAAGCAGGGGGAGTGAGAGAGGGAGAAGCAGGCATCCCGCCGAGCAGGGAGCCCGATGTGGGGCTCGATCCCGGGTCTCCGGGATCATGACCCGAGCCGAAGGCAGTCGCTTAACCAACTGAGCCACCCAGGCGCCCCCTCAGTGTGGTTTTGATTTGAATTTCCCTGATAGCTAGTGATGATGAACATTGTTTCATGTGTCTGTTAGCGATCTGTATGTCCTCTATGGAGAAGTGCCTCTTCATGTCTTCTGCCCATTTTTTGATGTGTTCATCTTCTTTTTGGATGTTGAGTTAGAGTAGTTGTTTATAAATCTTGGATATCAGCCCTTTGTCTGTAGTGTCATTTGCAAATATCCTCTCCCATTCCGTGGGTTCCTCTTTGTTTTATTGATTGTGTCCTTTGCTGTGCAGAAGCTTCTTATTTTTATGAAGTCCCAAAAGTTCATTTCGCTTTCCTTTGCCTTTGGAGAAGTGTCTTCAAAGAAGTTGCTGTGGTCAATGTTAAAGAGGTTACTGCCTATGTTCTCCTTTAGGATTTTGATGGATTCCTGCCTCATGTTGAGGTCTTTCATCCATTTTGAGTTTGCCTTTGTGTGTGGTGTAAAGAATGGTCTAGTTTCATTCTTCTATATGTAGGTGTCCAAATTTCCCAGCACCATTTATTGAAGAGACTGTCTTTTTTCCACTGGATATTTTTCCCCACTTTCTCAAAGGTGATTTGACCATAGATGTGTGGTTCCATATATGGACTCTCTACTCTGTTCCATTAGTCTATTTGTCTGTTTTGTGGCAGTACCATGCTGTCTTGGTGATCACAGCTTTGTAATAAGGCTTGAAATCAGGTAAAGTGATGTCCCCGACTTTGTTTTTATTCTTCAACAATTCCTTAGCAATTCTGGGTCTTTTTTGGTTCCATATAAATTTTAGGATTATTTGTTTCAGCTCTTTGAAAAATGTTAGTGGAATTTTAATCAGGGTGGCACTGAAAATACAGATTGCTCTGGGCAGTATAGACATTTTACCAATGTTTATTCTTCCGATCCCTGAGCATGGAATACTCTTCCAACTTTTTGTGTCTTCTTCAATTTCTTTTATGAGTGATCTGTAGTTCCTTGAGTACAGATCCTTAACTTCTTTGGTTAGATTTATTCCTATGTATCTAATGGTTTTGGGTGCTATAGTAAATGGAATAAATTCTCTGATCTCCCTTTCTATATTTTTATTGTTAGTGTATAAGAACACAACTGATTTCTGTGCATTGGTTTTGTATCCTACCGTATTACTGAATTGTTGTATGAGTTCTCATAATTTGGGAGTAGAGTCTTTTGGGTCTTCCATATAGAGTATTATGTCATCTGCAAAGAGAGAGAGTTTTTCTTCTTCTTTGGCCATTTGAATACACTTATTTCTTTCTGTTGTCTGATTGCTTTTGCGAGGACTTCTAACACTATGTTGAATAGTAGTGGTGAGAGTGGGCATCCTTGCTTTGTTCCTGATGTCAGAAGTCAGGCTGTCAGTTTTTCCCCATTGAGGATGATATTCGCTGTGGGTTTTTTGTAGATAGATTTTATGAGGTTGAGAAATGTTCCCTCTATCCCTATACTTTGAAGAGTTTTGATCAGGAACGGATGTTGTATTTTGTCAAATGCCTTTTCTGCATCAACTGAGAGTACCATGTGATTTTTCCTCTCTTCTCTTATTGATTTGTTCTATCACGTTGATTGTTTTGCAAGTGTTGAACCATCCCTGCATCCCTGGGATAAAACCCACCTGGTCATGGTGGATAATCTTTAATGTATTGTTGGATCCTGTTAGCAAGGATCTTGTTGAGAAACTTGGCATCCCTATTCATCAGCGATATTGGTCTGAAGTTCTCCTTTTTGATGGGGTCTTTGTCTGGTTTGGGGATTAGTGTGATGCTGGCTTCATAGAAAGAGTCTGGAAGTTTTCCTTCCATTTCTATTTTTTGAAAGAGCTTCAGGAGAATAGGTGTTATTTCTTCTTTGAATGTTTGGTAGAATTCCCCAGGGAATCCATCTGGGCCTGGACTCTTGTTTTTGGGGAGGTTTTTGATCACTGCTTCAATCTCATTGCTAGATATAGGTCTATTCAGATTGTCAATGTCTTCCGGTTTCAGTCTTGGCAGTTTATAGCTTTCTAGGAATGTATCCATCTCTTCTAGATTGTTAAACATATTGGCATATAATTGTTGACAGTAATTTTTGATGATTGTTTCTATTTCCTTGGTGTTAATCGTGATCTCTCCCCTCTCATTCATGATTTTATTAATTTGGGTCTTCTCCCTTTTATTTTGGGTTAGTTTGGCCCATAGTTTTTTGATCTTATTGATTCTTTCAAAGAACCAGCTTCTAGTTTCGTTGATGCATTCTACTATATCTCCAGTTTCTGATTCATTCATCTCTGCTCTAATCCTTATGATTTCCGGTCTTGTGTGGGGGATTGGTTTAATTTTTTGTTGATTTTCCAGTTCTTGAAGGTGTAATGAAAGTTGGTGTACTCAGGATTTTTCAATTTTTTTGAGTGAGGCTTGGATGGTAATGAATTTCGCCCTTAGGACTGCCTTTGCTGTATCCCATAGGATTTTGGACCAATGTAACTTCATTCTCATTGTTTTCCATGAAGTGTTTCAGTTCTTCTTTGATTTCTTGGTTGATCCACATATTCCTGAGTAGGCTCGTCTTTAGCTTCCATGTGTTTGATTTTCTCCTGAACTTTTTATGGTGATTGAGTTCCAGTTTCACAGCATTGTGGTCAGAGAATATGCAGGGAATAATTTCAATCTTCTGGTATCGGTTGAGCCCTGTTTTGTGACCTAGTATGTGGTCTATTCTGGAGAAAGTTCCATGTGCACTCGAGAAGAATGAGTATTCTGCTGTTTTAGGGTGAAATGTTCTGAATATATCTATGAGGTCCAGCTGGTCCAATGTGTCATTCAAGGCTCTTGATTCTTTGCTGATTTTCTGTTTAGATGATCTTTCTATTGCTGAGAGTGCTGTGTTAAGATCTCCTACAATCAATGTATTTGCCTCAATATGATTCTTTATTTTGTTTAACAGTTGGCTTATGTAGTTTGCTGCTCCCATGTTGGGGGCATAAATATTTACAATTGTTAGATCTTCTTGATGTATAGACCCTTTAAGAATAATGTAATGTCCTTCTGTGTCTCTTACTACAGTCTTTAGACTAAAATACAATTTGTCTGATATGAGAACTGCTACCCCGGCTTTCTTTTGGGGTCCATTGGCATGAAAGATGGTTCTCTATCCCCTCACTTTCAATCTGGAAGTGTCTTTAGAGTCAAAATGTGTTCCTTGTAAATAGCATATGGATGGGTCCTGTCGTTTTATCCAGTCTGCAATCCTGTGTCTTTTTATTGGAGAATTTAGGCCATTCACATTGAGAGTGAATATTGATAGACACGTTTGTATTGACATCATGTTGCGTATGGAGTTCATGTTTCTATAGATTACCTCTGTATATTTCTGTTTTGCATTGCTCTTGGGTTCGTTTCTCCTCTCTAGAACCCCTCTTAGCATTTCTTGTAGTGATGACTTGGTGGTTGCATAATCTTTTAGATATTGGCGGTCTTGGAAGCTCTTTATTTCTCCTTCCATTCTGAAATTCAACTTTGCTGGATACATTATCCTTGGTTGCATATTTTTGTCATGTAACTTCCTAAATATGTCTTGCCAGCCCTTTCTGGATTTTCAGGTTTCTGTGGAAAGGTCTGACGTTATTCTGATGGTCCTCCCTCTATAGTTAAGGGATCCCTTTCCCATAGCTGCCTGTAAGACAAATTCTTTGGTTTTATGATTCGCAAATTTCACAATTATGTGCCTGAAGGTTTTTCTGACCTCATTGATCTTGGGGGTTGTCCTCTCTGCTTCTAGGACATGAACATTTGTTTTATTCCCCAGATTTGGGAAATTTTCATCCATGATTTGTTCAACAATATTTTCTAGGCTTCTCTCTCTCTCAACTCCTTCGGGGATTCCAATAATTCTGGTATTGGAGCGTTTCATGGAATCATTCATTTCCCTTATTCTGTTTTCTTGGGATTTTAGCTGTTTGCTCCAAGACTTCTCTTGCTCCTCCTTAATTCATCTGTCTTCTAAATCACTGATCCAATCTTCAGCTTCACTTACTCTGGCTGTTAGCATATTTAAATTAGATTGCATCTCATCTATAGCCTTTCTAACCTCGGCTTTCACTTCTATTACTATGGCTTCTACTTTGAGACTAATGTTCTTTTCTTAATTAACTATTGCTTGGACTATTGCTGTCCTTAATTCCATTTCTGTCATATTGTTTATGTTCATTTCCAGTAATTCTGTGATCGAGGTTGCAGTCTCGGGGTTCTTCTTCTGTTGGATGTTCCTTCTCCGAGTCACAGTGGCTAGGAGTGTTTGAGGTGTTGTATGGCTAACTATATCAGCCACTATCTATGTGGAATGGCTGTTGGAAGGTTTTGGAGCAACCAGAATTCACCACCGAAAAGGGAGGAGAAAGAAAAAAGAAAACGGAAGAGAGGAAGCAAGAAAAGAAATCCCTGCCAGAGTGGGGCCCGGTGATAGGATTTATATGTTACAAAACTGTTACAGGATAACAAAAAGGGTTATCAAGGGTGAATGAAGAGATCTAAAAGCGAAGCCCAACCTATATGACCCCCAAGACCAGTATTTATATAATACAAAAGCAAAGACAATTACACAGACACACTGACAAACTCTAATGGGAAGTGGGGGCAGACACTCCTTGTGCGCAAGGAATGCATTTCAGACACTCCCGAGTTTGTCCTGTTATTATTGTTGGAGGATCCTACTTTCAAAAATATAGGGAGCTTAGAAGTGGTTGTATATAGGGGTAGTACTGAAATTGGATGTGGGATTGACTTGAGGCTTATACTACATGTACACGTAAAAGAGAGAATAAAGGAAAGAGGAGAGAAGAAAGGGAAAAACAGAGAAAGCAAACAGGGGAAAAAGAGGCAACAACAAGAGCATAAAATATAGGAATGTATTTGAAAAAATTTCAAGGTAAAAACAATTTATGGGTTGTTATATTGAGTATCATGTTGTGATAAAAATTGGATTAAAAATTGAAAGAAGGAAAACCGTGAGAATGTATTTTTAAGCTTAGAATGGAAGCTTTAAAAGTAAAAATAGAAAAAAGTTTTAAAAAGTAAGTAAGGTGGAAAACTATCAATAAGTTGTAGGGCATTTGGTACTTGTAGTCAGTGCCAGGAGTTTAATAAATCACCTTTCCCCCGATTTGGGGTTTTGCAGTTTGAGTGTTGTCCTCCTGAGCTTCTGGCTTGCTTTCTGGGGGCGGGGCCTGCCTTGCAGTTTCAGTCCTTCTACCTGGGCTGCGTCTCTCCACCCCCTTGCTAGAGTCTGGTCTCAATGGTAACCAGGTTGTCAGGTTACAGTTCTGGTGGAGGAGCGTTGTTCTTTTATGTCCTTTTTTAGCTGCTGAGGAAGTCAGGTCAGAGCAAGATGTCTGTGCCCAGACCTCCTTCCCAGAGAGAGCCTTTACACAGAGAGGGGCTCTTTCCCGCCTCCCGGTTGGCAGCCTGTCACAGCCTGGCATGCACAGAGGCTGGATTGATCTCCCTCCACGCCCCCTGTTTGTTGCTTCACTCCCGCACCTCAAAACCACAAGTCCTTTTGGATCACCCGACCTTGTCTGTGCCCAGGGACCCAAGATCTCTCTAGTCCCACACAAGTCTGTATAATCGCCTTCCCTGGGGGGTCCGCCCCCAGCCCATGGGGTGTAGAGAAGCGGGAGAGAAAGGCAGCGGTGGAGAAATAGAATCCAAGCCCGCCGCTCTCGCTGAGATCCCCCATGCCGCAAAGCCCTGCTTCTCTGGCTTACGCAGTGGGGGGATAGACTCCGCACCCCAGCCCCTCTAAGTTCCCTGGAGCTTGGGGGCACTTCCTCTCCCTGCAGATTCCCATCTCCCTGCTGCCGCAGAGGAAAAACTTATTTTGCACCTCACAGGGCACTCTCTGTCCTTGCGGGTCCCCGTCTCCCCGCTCCGGTGGCGGCAGTGGGGGTAAAGAAAAGTCTCCTTGCCTTGCTGCAGGCTCTGCTGTGCTCCCCTTTCTGTTTCGCCCCGATTCAGACCGTAATCTGCTGTTATTCCTCACTCACAGAGCTCTTTTGTGTTGGGGTATTTGCTTTGAATGGTTCAGCTCTGCGGGCTTCCTCCCCCACTCCCCTGTCTCTGGGGGCAAGCCTCTGATCACTCTCACTTGTTTCTACCTTTTTGCGGATGTTTTTTGTCTCCAGAAGTGCAAAATATCACATTTCAGGCTGATTTCTTGGGTGCTCACAGTGGTCCTGCAGTGTTCCTTTTGCTGGAATTAGGTGCACTTCAGGGAACTCCCCAAAATGCGGTCACCTGGTCTTCTGCCATCTTCTTCTCCAGAATCTCCCATAGGTTTTGGATTGATGTATCTTCATTCTCATTGGTTTCCATGAAGTGTTTATGTTCTTCTTTGATTTCCTGGTTAATCGAAAGATTCTTGAGCAGGATAGATTTTAGCTTCTAAGTGTTTGAATTCCTTCTGAACTTTTTGTTGTGGTTGAGCTCCTGTATAGAGGCATTGTGGTCAGAGAATATTAAGGGAATAATCTCAATCTTCTGGTATCGGTTGAGCCCTGTTTTGTGACCTAGTATGTGGTCTATTCTGGAGAAAGTTCCATGTGCACTCGAGAAGAATAAGTATTCTGCTGTTTTAGGGTGGAATGTTCTGAATATATCTATGAGATCCATCTGGCCCAATGTGTCATTAAAGCTCTTGTTTCTTTGTTGATTTTCTGTTTAGATTATCTGTCCATTGCTGAGAGTGGTGTGTTAAGATCTCCTTCAATTAATGTATTCATTTCAATATGACTCTTTCTTTTGCATAACAGTTGGATTATATAGTTGGCTGTTCCCATGTTGGGGGCATAAATATTTACAATTTTTAGATCTACTTGGTGTATAGATTCTTTGAGAATGATGTAGTGTCCTTCTGTGTCTCTGACTACAGTCTTTAGATTAAAATCCAATTGGTCTGATATGAGAATTGCTACCCCATCTTTCTTTTGAGGTCCATTGGCATGAAAAATCGGCCTTACTTTCAATCTGGAAGTGTCTTTAGATTCAAAATGTGTCTCTTCTAAACAACATATGTAAGGTGGTATTGTAGAGTGGTTTTGATTTGAATTTCCCTGATAGCTAGTGACGCTGAACATTTTTTTGTGTGTCTGTTAGCCATTTGTATATCTTCTACGGAGAAGTGCCTCTTCATGTCTCTTGCCCATTTTTTGATGTGTGCATCTTCTTTTTGGGTGTTGAGTTTGAGTAGTTCTTTATAGATCTTGGATACCAGCCCTTTGTCTGTAGTGTCATTTGCAAATATCTTCTCCCATTCTGTGGGTTGCCTCTTTGTTTTGTTGACTGTTTCCTTTACTGTACAGAAGCTTTTTATTTTGATGAAGTCCCAAAAGTTCATTTTTGCTTTTGCCTCCTTTGCCTTTGGAGACGTGTTTAGCAAGAAGTTGCTGTGGCCAAGGTCAAAGAAGTTACTACCTATGTTCTCCTCTAGGATTTTGATGGATTCCTTCCTCACATTGAGGTCTTTCATCCATTTGGAGTTTATCTTTATGTATGGTGTAAGACAATGGTCCAGTTTCATTCTTTTGCATGTGGCTGTCCAATTTTCCCAGCACCATTTATTTTATTTTTCTATTTTTTAAATAATAATTAATTTTATTTTTTTCAGTGTCCCAAGTTCATTGTTTATGCCCCACATGCAATGCTCCATGCAATTTATGCCTTCAGCACCCACCGCCAGGCTCCCACCCTCCCTCCAAAGCCCTCAGATTGTTTCTCAGAGTCCAAAGTCTCTCATGCTTCATATCCATCTCTGATTTACTGCAGTTCACAATTCCGTTCCTTCTCCTACTGTCCTCTATGTTACTCCTTATGCTCCATGGGTAATCATATACTTGACTTTCTTTGCTTGGCTTATTTCACTCAGCATAATATCCTCCAATCCCACCCATGTTGCTACAAAAGTTGGGTATTCATCCTTTAAGTTGCAGGAGTAAGCTTCCATTGTATAAATGGATGATATCTTCTTTATGCATTCATCTATTGAAGGGGACCTTGACTCTTTCCACAGTTTAGCAATCACAGACATTGATGCTATGAACATTGAGGTGTATATGGCCTTTCTTTTCACGACCTCTGTATCTTTAGAGTAAATACCCAGTAGTGCAATTGCAGGGTCATAGGGGAGCTCTATTTTTATTTTTTAAAGGGATGTCCACACTGTTTTCCAAAGCGGCTGCAACAGTTTACATTCCCACCAACAGTGTAAGAGGGTTCCCCTTTCTCCACAGGCTCTCCAACACTTGTTGTTTCCTGTCTTGTTAATTTTGGCCATTCTGACTGGTGTAAGGTGGTATCGTAGAGTGGTTTTCATTTGAATTTCCCTGATAGCTCCAACCGTTTTTACTTTTCTTCTCTCCTCTTTCCTTTATTCTCTCTTTTACGTGTACATGTAGATACAAGCTTCAAGTCAATCCCACATCCCTATTCAATACTACCCCTATATACAATTGGTTCTAAGCCCCCTAAATCTTTTGAAAGTGGGATCCTCCAACAATAACAACAAGACAAACTCGGGAGCGTCTGAACCGCATTCCTTGCCCACAGGAGTGTCTGCCCTCACCTTCCCACTCTAGTTTGTCAGTGTATCTGTGTAATTCTCTTTGCTTTTATATTATATAAATACAGGTCCTGGGGGTCATATAGATTGGACTTTGCTTTTTGATCTCTTCATTAAACCTTGATAACCCTTTTCTTTACCCTTTAACAGTTTTGTACCATATAAATCCTATCACCGGGCCCCACTGTGGCAGGGGTTTCTTTTTTTGCTTCCTCTCTTCCGTTTTCTTTTTTCTTTCTCCTCCCTTTTCGGTAGTGAACTCTGGTTGCTCCAAAACCTTCCAACGACCAATCCACATAGATAGTGGCTGATATATCTACCCATACACCCCCTCAACCACTCCTCGCCACAATGACTTGGAGAAGGAACACCCAACAGAAGAAGAACCCAGAGACTGCAACCTTGGTCACAGATTACTGGAAATGAACATAAACAATATGACAGATATGGAATTCAGGGCAGCAATAGTCCAAGCAATGGTCAATTTAGAAAAGAACATTAGTCTCAAAGTGGAAACCATAGTAACAGAAGTGAAAGCTGAGGTTAGAAAGGCGTTAGATGAGATGCAATCTAATTTAATATGCTAACAGCCAAAGTAAGTGAAGCTGAAGATCGTATCAGTGATATAGAAGACAGATGGAATAAGATGGAGAAGCAAGAGAAGTCTTGGAGCAAACAACTAAAATCCCAAGAAAACACAATAAGTAAAATGAATGATGCCATGAAACGCTCCAATATCAGAATTATTGGAATCCCTCAAGGAATTGAGAGAGAGAGAAGCCTCAAAAATATTGTTGAACAAATCATGGATGAAAATTTCCCAAATCTGAGGAATGAAACAAATGTTCACATCCTAGAAGTAGAGAGGCCACCCCCCAAGATCAATGAGGCCAGAAAAAATTCCAGGCACCTACTAGTAAAATTCTTGAATCATAAAAACAAAGAATATGTCTTAAGGGCAGCTAGGGGAAAGCGATCCCTTACCTATGGAGGGAAGACATTGACAATCTGAATAGACCTATATCTAGCAATGAAATTGAAGCAGTGATCAAAAACCTCCCCAAAACAAGAGTCCAGGCCCAGACGGATTCCCTGGGGAATTCGACCAAACATTCAAAGAAGAAATAACACCTATTCTCCTGAAGTTCTTTCAAAAAATAGAAACGGAAGTAAAACTTCCAGACTCTTTCTATGAAGCCAGCATCACTCTAATCCCCAAACCAGACAAAGACCCCATCAAAAAGGAGAACTTCAGACCAATATCGCTGATGAATACGGATGCCAAGATTCTCAACAAGATCCTCGCCAACAGGATCCAACAATACATTAAAGATTATCCACCATGACCAGGTGGGTTTTATCCCAGGGATGCAGGGGTGGTTCAACACTCGCAAAACAAACAACATGATAGAACAAATCAATAAGAGAAGAGAGAAAAACCACATGGTACTCTCAATTGATGCAGAGGCATTTGACAAAATACAACATCCGTTCCTGATCAAAACTCTTCAAAGTATAGAGATAGAGGGAACATTTCTCAACCTCATAAAATCTATCTATGAAAAACCCACAGCAAATATCATCCTCAATGGGGAAAAACTGACAGCCTTTCCTCTGAGATCAGGAACAAGGCAAGGATGCCCACTCTCACCACTACTGTTCAATATAGTGTTAGAAGTCCTAGCAACACCAATCAGACAACAGAAAAAATAAAAGTTATCCAGCTTGGCAAAGAGGAAGTCAAACTCTCTCTCTTTGCAGTTGACATCATACTCTATGTGGAAAACCCAAAAGACTCTATCCCCAAACTACTAGAACTCATGCAACAATTCGGTAATGTGACAGGATACAAAATCAATATGCAGAAATCAGTTGCATTCCTATACACTAACAATGAAAAATAGAAAGGGAAACCAGGGAATTGATTCCATTTACTATAGCACCAAAAACTGTAAGATACTTAGGAATAAACCTAACCAAAGTAGTCACGGATCTGTACTCAAGGAACTACAGAACACTCATGAAAGAAATTGAAGAAGACCCAAAAAGATGGAAGAGCATTCCATGCTTATGGATCGGAAGAATAAACATTGTCAAAATGTCTATACTGCCCAGAGCAATCTATACTCTCAATGCCATTCCGATCAAAATTCCACCAACATTCTTCAAAATGTTAGAACAAACAATCCTAAAATTTATATGGAACCTAAAAAGACCCCGAATCAATAAGGAATTGCTGAAGAAGACAAGCAAAGCTGGGGGCATCTCATTACCTGACTTCAGGCTTTATTACAAAGCTGTGATTACCAAGACAGCATGGTACTGGCACAAAAACAGAGAAATAGACCAATGGAACAGAGTGGAGAGCCCACATATGGACCCACAAATCTATGGTCAAATCATCTTTGACAAAGCAGGAATAAATATCCAGAGGAAAAAGGACAGCCTCTTTAATAAATGGTGCTGGGAAAATTGGACAGCTACATATATAAGAATGAAACTAGACCATTCTCTTACACCACACACAAAGGCAAACTCGAAATGGATGAAAGACCTCAACGTGAGGCAGAAATCCATCAAAATCCTAGAGGAGAACATAGGCAGCAACCTCTTTGGCATTGGCCACAGCAACTTCTTTCAAGACACGCCTCCAAAGGCAAAGGAGGCAAAAGCAAAAATGAACTTTTGGGACTTCATCAAAATAAAAAGCTTCTGTACAGTAAAGGAAACAGTCAACAAAACAAAGAGGCAACCCACAGAATGGGAGAAGATATTTGCAAATGACACTACAGACAAAGGGCTGGTATCCAAGATCTATAAAGAACTACTCAAACTCAACACCCAGAAAGAAGATGCACACATCAAAAAATGGGCAAGAGACATGAAGAGGCACTTCTCCGTAGAAGATATACAAACGGCTAACAGACACACAAAAAAATGTTCAGCGTCACTAGCTATCAGGGAAATTCAAATCAAATCCACTCTAAGATACCACCTTACACCAGTCAGAATGGCCAAAATTAACATGACAGAAAACAACAAGTGTTGGAGAGGCTGTGGAGAAAGGGGAACCCTCTTACACTGTTGGTGGGAATGTAAACTGGTGCAGCCGCTTTGGAAAACAGTGTGGAGATTCCTTAAAAAATTAAAGATAGAGCTACCCTATGACCCTGCAATTGCACTACTGGGCATTTACCCCAAAGATACGGAAGTAGTGAAAAGAAGG
>PITA01018674.1:0-39650 GCA_004023965.1 Spilogale gracilis
GAATGGCCAAAATTAACAAGACAGAAAACAACAAGTGTTGGAGAGGCTGCGGAGAAAGGGGAACCCTCTTACACTGTTGGTGGGAATGTAAACTGGTACAGCCGCTTTGGAAAACAGTGTGGAGATTCCTTAAAAAATTAAAGATAGAGCTACCCTATGACCCTGCAATTTCACTACTGGGCATTTACCCCAAAGATACAGATGTAGTGAAAAGAAGGGCCATATGCACCCCAATGTTCATTGCAGCAATGGCCACAATCGCCAAACTGTGGAAAGAGCCAAGGTGCCCATCAACAGATGAATGGATAAAGAAGAAGTGGTACATATATACAAAGGACATTCTTGAGATGTAGACTCAGTCCAGGTGTTACTACTGCAGGATAATATACTTCCCTGGGCCGATGTTAAAAATAAAATACAGTGGAGAGGGCAAACCTGCATACAAGAGTACAAAACAAGAAGTTTAGTTAGTGTTCTTGATATTTATGATAATATTGGGGCAATCGTAGAAGGAAGGGTCATGAAATAGTGTCTCCCAAATTGATAATTTTTTTTCTCTTTAGAAAATGTTTTCCCTGCAGAGACCATTTAGCAATTATTTTTCCATTTTGCTTTTTGCTCTTATTTCTAGTTAAAAAGATAACATTAATCATATAGCTCTTAGAAAATTAATTTGAACATGTTTTAAGCTGTGACATTAAGTCAAACATTTATTGAATCTCAAATATGACTGAAAAATAAAAATGCCTTAAATTATAGTTATTTCAATTATAATTATTTCAACAGTGGAGATCATTTAATTTTAGTGAGGTTTAAATTTTATATTTGGGTAGCTTTAGCTGAGGGGGAAACAATTTAAACTTGTTATCTCAGTGTCTTGAAAAAACAAGTTTAATTCTTGCTTAGGCAATAGTACCTTGTAGTTCAGTCTGCTGTTCAGCGCAGCTCTCCTTTATGTAGTAGGAAAGGGGTCTAGAGCTCATCCATCTTGCGACTTTCTCAGCTTGAAGTTGATTCCAATAGTGTGAAAGGAAAACCAAGAGGAGATTGAAAGCACACTGATCTTTATTGCCTCAGGCTGCAATGATGCATCCCAAGCGTTCACATTTTATGGGTAGAATTTTTTGTATGACTGTCTCTAGATGCAGAGGGGCTGGGAAATGAAGTTCAGTTGTAATAGAAAGAAAATGAAATAATTTGGTGAATATATTGTTTCTGCCCCATACTTTAAAGAAGTGTTCAGGACATCTTCTAATTTCTGTTAACATTAGCAAATACATTTGATTTGAAAAACAAAATAAATGGAATAGTTTGATATTTGGCTCCCAACCACCATTTTTTTTTTTTAAAGACTTCATTTATTTCACAGAGAGAAACAAAGCCAGAGAGGGAACACAAGCAGGGGGAGTGAGAGAGGGAGAAGCAGGCTTCCCACCTAGCAGGGAGCCTGATGCGGGCGGATCCAACCACCATTTTCTAAGAATAGACCCAGAGCTAAAATTTGGTCATAGAATTTCAGACCCATTTGTTTTAGATCTAATACTTTTCTACTGTGGGTAATTTAGAAAAGGATGGATTATAGACTTGGTGAGCAAGGAAGAAATGAGTTCTAATTTACTGTACAGTATGTATCTCTGAGACAGCTGAATATATGTAGACAGATCTGAGAAAACAACATGCTTATATAAAAGAGATGTGAATATTTGATTTCTGTGAAGCTATGGAATTTATCCATTTGTGTTAAATCTGTCATTTTGCTTATTTCTTAACTCATTCATGATCTCAGTAAATTATTAGTAAGTCCCTAAAAATAGCCCAGATAGCCTGCCAGAACTGAAGGATAAAGATGAAAATAAATACATTCCCTACCCTTGAAGAAGTTGTAATATAGCTGGAGAGAGTTATTTTTCACTACCTAAAAGCAAAACCATAAACTATATAGTCAAAGAAATGATTGTGAAGTAGAAAGATATATATGTTCTAAGTGCCAGTGGATGCAGAGATAAGGGTGCTACTGACTGCTTGGAAGAGGGTGAAATCAGATTTTACACTTAAGGAGGGATGGACCTATGTTTGTTAAAGATTCACATATATTTTTAAAAAGAATTTGAGATGGTGTCACTGAATTTCTCTAGAACTGAGAAGAGTGATGGGTCCTTATATCTCAATGAACTAAATTACCAACTCCAAAGGCTATTTGGAAATAAATAGATCCCCTCCCTCAGTTTAGATAAATGCTCCTAAATTGGGATTAGGCCTACATGAATATAATATACTATATAATATAATCTGAATCATGAATATAATTTATTTATATTTAAGATTAATTAAAGCACATTTTACTTTTTAAAAAATCTTTCAGGTAAGACATGGATGTATTCTCATTAAGAATCTGACAATATGGTATCAATTTTGTAAAATCTGCTTTTAAAAGTCTGTATTCCTTCAGAGATATGAATCTGAGTGTGACCAAGTTCTTTTGATTTTAATAGCACCACAGAACTTTTCCACAGGAAATTTGACATTTAATTATATTAGTAATGGAATTTACAGAGGATAAAATTACATTAAATTATCTTGTCATTAGTTGAAAAATACTATGTCTGCATTTTTACCTCTGAGGTCTTCCTCCATTTCTTCTAGGTTGTCCAGTTAGTTGACATGTAATTTTTCATAATATTCTCTTATGATTCTTTGTTTTTCTGTGGTATCAGTTATTATGTGTCCTTCAGCTCTGAATTTATTTATTTGGCTTCTTTCTCTTTCTCTCTCTCTCTCTTATGAGTTTAACTAAAGGTTTATCAATTTTGTTGATCTTTTCAAAGAACCAGCTCCTGGTATCATGAATTTGTTCTATTTCTTTTTCTGTCTCCATTTCACTTATTTTTGCTCTAATCTTTATTATTTTCTTTCTTCTACTGGCTTTGGGCTTTATCTGTTCTTCCTTTACTAGTTTCTTGGGGTGTAAGGTTATTTTGTTTATTTAAGATTTTTCTTGCTTCTTGTGGTAGGCCTGCATTGCTATAATGTTAACTCTTAGAACAGCTTTGTTGCATCCGAAAGATTTTGAAATGTTTGTTTTCATATTCATTTGTCTCCACATCTTTTTTTGGATTTTCTCTTTGATTTCTTGGTTGATCCATGAGTTTTTTCATAGCATATAATTTAACCTCCATATCTTTGTGTTCTTTCCAGATTTTTTTTATGTGTATGTGATTGAGTTCTAGTTTCATAGTTTAATGGCCAGAAAAAATGCATGATATGATTTCCATATTTTTGAATTTATTAAGACTTGTTTGGCCTAATATATGGTCTATTATGGAGAATATTCCATGTACATTTGAAAAAAATATGTATCCCACTTTTTTGGATAGTATGTTCTGCATATATGTTCAACATATCATTTAAAGCTACTGTTTCCTTGTTTATTTTGTCTTTTTTTTTTTAGTTTTAAAAAAATTAGGTTTTATTTCGATTGAAGTACATGTTCTATGGCTAAAACACTGAAATAGAGAACAAGGTTTATAGTGAAAGACTATCTGCCCCCCCATTTGCTTCATTTTTTTATTACATGATTTTATTTTTTCAGTGTTCCAAGATTCATTGTTTATGCCCCACACCCAGTGCTCCATGCAATTTGTACCCTCAATACCCACCTCCAGGCTCACGGCTCACTTATATTCTGACCCCTCTCCCTTCCAAGACCCTGTGTTTGTTTCTGAGCCCAAAGTATCTCATGCTTCATCTCCCTCCCTGATTTATCCCAGTTCATGTTTCCTTTCCTTCTCCTACTGTCCTCCATATTACTCCTTATGCTCCACAAGTAAGTGAAACCATATGCTATTTGACTTTCTCTGCTTGGCTTATTTCACTCAGCATAATCTCCTCCAATCTGGTCCATGTTGCTAAAAAGTTGGGTATTCATCTTTTCTGATGGGGGCATAATATTCCATTGTATATATGGGTAATATCTTCTTTATCCATTCATCTGTTGAAGGGCATCTGGGCTCTTTCCACAGTTTGGTGATTGTGGCCATTGCTGCTATGAACATTGGGGTACATATGGCCCTTCTTTTCACCACATCTGTATCCTTAGGATAAATACCCAGTAGTACAATTGCAGGGTCATAATGGTAGCTCTATTTTTAATTTTTAAAGGAATCTCCACTTTTCCAAAGTGGCTGCACCAACTTCATTCCCACCAACAGTGTAAGAGGGTTCCCCTTTCTCCACAGCCTATCCAACATTTGTTGTTTCCTCTCCTGTTAATTTTGGCCATTCTGACTGGTGTAAGGTGCTATCTCAGTGTGGTTTTGATTTGAATTTCCCTGATAGCTAATGATGATGAACCTTTTTTTCATGTGTCTGTTAGCCATTTGTATGTCTTCTGTGGAGAAGTGTCTGTTCATGTCTCCTGGCCATTTTAATGTGATCATCTTTTTTTTTTTTGGTTGAGTTTGAGGAGTTCTTTATAGATCTTGGATATCAGCCCTTTGTTTGTAGTGTCATTTGCGAATATCTTCTCCCATTCAGTGGGTTTCTCTTTGTTTTGTTGACTGTTTCCTTTGCTGTGCAGAAGCCTTTTATTTTGATGAAGTCCCGAAAGTTCATTTTCCCTCTTGTTTCCTTTGCCTTTGGAGACATGTCTGGAAAGAATTTGCTGTGGCCGATGTCAAAGAGGTTACTGCTTATGTTCTCCTCTAAGATTTTGATAGATTCCTGCCTCATATTGTGGTCCTTCTAACATTTTGAGTTTATCTTTGTGTGTAGTGTAAGAGAATGGTTGAGTTTCATTCTTCTCTACATAGCTGTCCAATTTTCCCAACACCATTTATTCAAGAAACTGTCTTTTTTCCACTGCATATTTTTTCCTGCTTTGTCAAAGATTGGCCATAGAGTTACAGGTCCATATCTGGACTCTACTCAGTTCCATTGGTCTATGTGTCTGTTTTTGTGCCAGTACCATGGTGTCTTGGTGATTACAGCTTTGTAATAAAACTTGAAATCAGTCAACGCGATGCTCCCAGTTTTGTTTTTCTTTTTCAACATTTCTTTGGCAATTTGGGATCTTTTCTGGTTCCATATAAATTTTAGAATCGTTTGTTCTAGGACTTTGAAAAATGTTAGTGGAATTTTGATTGGGATGGCATTGAAAGTATAGATTTCTCTGATTCTCTGTCTTGATGATATATCCATTGCTGTAAGCTTGGTGGTAAAGTCCTGTACTATTATTGAATAACGGTCAATTTTTTTCCTATCTATTAATAGTTGCTTGATCTATTTATGTTCTCCCATGTTGGATGCATAAATAATTACAGTTGTTATGTCTTCTTATTGGATTGTTCCCTTTATCATTATGTAGTGTCCTTCTTTGTCTCTTATAACAGTCTTTGTTTTAAGGTCTGTTTTGTTTGATTTAGTATTGTTTCCCCAGCTTTCTTTTCACTTTCCTTTGCCTGGTAAATATTTTTCCATTTCTTCATTTTCAGTCTGCCTGCATCTTTAGATCTGAAATGAGTTCTTATAGGCAGCATCTATAAGAGACTAATTTTTATCATTCATCTACTTTGTGTCTTTTTATTGGGGCATTTAGTCCATTCACATTTAATTTAATCATTGATAGTTATGTACTTACTGCCATTTTGTTACTTGTTTTATGGTGATTTTTATAATTCTTCTGTATTCCATTCTTTTTCTCTTGCTCTCTTCCCTTGTGGTTTGATAGATTTCTTTATTGTTATGCTTGGATTCCTTTCTTTTTTTGTGTGTTAGTGCCTATGATAAATTTTTAATTATGGTTACCATTAAGTTCATATGTGTATAGTAGCATCTTTTGTGTATAGTAGTCTATATGAAGTTGAGGGCCATTATAAAAACACTAAATTTTTACCCCCCACAACGTTTTATGTATGTGTTTTATTTTATGTCCTTTTATTTTGTGAATCCCTTGACTGTTTTTTATAGATAAAATTGATTTTACCGCTTTGTGCTTTAACTTTTGTACTGGTTTTATGTGATTAATCTACTACTGGTATCATATGTTTGCATTTACCAGTGAAAATTTTTCCTTTCCTAGTTTTCTTACTCCTGATCATGACCTTTTCTTTCCACTCAAATAATCCCCTTTAATGTATACTGTAAGGCTGGTTTTATGGTGACAAAATCCTTTAACTTGTGTTTGCGTGGTAAACTCCTTATCTCTCCTATTCTAAACAATATGGAAGGAATATTCTTGGCTGAAGTTTTTGTTCTTTTGTACCTTGAATATACTTGCCACTTTCTTCTGCCTACAAAATGTCTGCTGAAATCTACTGATATCTTTATGGATTTCCCCTTGTATAGAATTCTTTTCCTTTCCTTTCCTTTTCCCTTTTCCATCCCTTTCCTTTCCCTTTCCTTTTCCATTTTTCCCTTTTCCTTTCCTTTTTTTCCCTTCCCTCCCTTCCCTTCTCTCCTCTCCCCTCCTCTTTCACCCTCCTTCCTTCCTTCTTCTTTCCTCCCTCCCTCTGTCCCTCCTTCCCTTCCTTTCCCTCCCTTCCTTCCTTCCTTTGTTCTTTCTTTCTTTCTTCCTTCTTTCTTTTTTCTTTCTTCTTTCTTTCCTTCTTTCTTTTTCTTTCTTTCTTTCTTTCTTTCTTTCTTTCTTTCTTTCTTTCTTTCTTCTTTTTCTCTTTTTGTCTCTCTTTCTTTCTTTCTTCTTTCTTTTCTCTCTCTCCTTCCTTCCTTCTTTCTTTTTTCTTTCTTTCTTTCTGTCTTTCTCTTTTATTTTAAAAATTCTCTGTCACTGTTTTTGTTGGTTTGTTTGTTTTCCATTGTAATTATTGTGTCTGGGTGTGGATTTCCTTGGATTGATTTTTTTTTTTTTTTTGAGGGCTTTCTGTGCCTCTTGGATCTGGATATCTGTTTCTTTACTCAGATTAGGAAGTTTTCATCTTTTATTTCTTCAATTTATTTTGCTCCCTTTTCTTTCTCTTCTTCTGGGATCCCTATAATTCAAATGTTATTAAGCCTGATGACATTGAGTTCCCTTAAACTTTTATTATTTTTTATTATTTATTTTTCTTTTTTAAATTATTTTTTAAAGATTTCATTTATTTATTTGACAGAGAGAGATCAAAAGTAGCTAGACAGGCAGGCAGAGAGGAGGAAGCAGGCTCCCTGCTGAGCAGAGAGCCTGATGAGGATGAGGTCCTCAATCCCAAGACCCTGAGATCATGACCTGAGCTGAAGGCAGAGGTTTTAACCCACTGAACCACCCAGGCACTCTATTTATTTTTCTTCTACTTGTGTTCATCTTGGTAGCTTTCTATTATCCTGTCTCCCACAATGCTTATTCATTCCTCTGCCTCTAATCTGCTATTGCTTCCCTCTATTATTTTTTTTTTAATTTTCAGTTATTGAGTTCTTCAGCTCTGATTGATTCTTTTTTATGTTTTCTATCTCTTTGTTGAGAGTCTTACTGAGATCCTCCACTCTTCTCAAGCTCAGTATCTTTATAAATATTACTTTGAATTCTTTATTAGGTATATTGCTTATCTCCATTTCCTTTAGCTCTTTGGCTATGGCTTCTATCTTGACACACTCTTGAAACAGCCTGCCAGCTTCCCCAGCAGGGAGGAGTGCCTGTCCAAAGTGACTACTCCTCTGGAGAGAGGGGAAGAAAATCACATCCACCAGTGCACCCGCAGCCCAACCAGCCAAACTTTATAGCTGGCAGCACAGAGAGAGTGCCTTGTCAAACAGTGAACATGCAATTGCAACAGTTCGACTCAGGCATGCATCTAGTCTGATTCTCACCCTGCCCACCAATGAAATCCTCTAGAGTGCAACACAGGGAGATCACCAACAGTTCAGTTCAACTGCAGCCCTGGCACATAGTCTGAGGGCAGGTATCTGGTCTGACTGCTAACATGGCCCAGTGATAAGCTGGAAGCAGCCCCAGAATTGTCCCTTAACAACCAAACCCTGCTCAGTGTGCGCATGATAGGAAAAGTGGGCTGTTGCCTGGACTGAAGGCAAATGTGGCTTAGTCACAACAATAGGGCACACACACCCACATAGGAGACACTCCTAATGTGCCTGATTCTCGTGAACAGAGGGCATTGTGCTACAGGGTACCATGAACCTCTTCTTTATAAGGCCACTACTTTAAAATCAGGAGATGTAGCTGACTTCCCTAATACATAGAAACAAACACAGAGAATTATACAAAAAGAGGAGAGAGAAATATGTCCCAAATGAGAGAACAGGACAAAGCCATAACCGATGTTTTTTTCTTTGTTAAGGATCTTTAAATTTTTTGGCTACATTTAATTCCCTAGACTTCCCATCTGAATTTAAGAATTGGCCTCTTAGTATCTACTGAAAACAAATCTTCTAGGCTTTTCAATGTGACTTTATTGTGTCTATTGCTCAATTTGGTAAAAATAGACATCCCAACAGTAGTAATGATTCTGGTCCACAAACATGGTATATTTCTCTATTTAGGTTTTCTTTAATTTATCTTGGTAGGATTTTATAGTTTTAATGAAAATATTTTATACATTGTCAGATTTATTTCTTATTTTGCAATTCCATGTGTTTTCCTGAAACACCTGGAGGCAGGGAAGAGCACACCCACTTTGACCAGAGAAGGTAATATAACAAAGAGCCTAAAAAACACTGAAGATAAACTTGCCTAAATAATAATTTTGATTACAACACTGCACATTTATATTCAAATTTAATCTTTAAGGAAGAGCATTCATTTTGAGAGTGCCTAAGATAGTACTTAGCAAATAGCTGGTTATTAATAATTTCTGGCATAATGTGAGAAATTGTCAAAGAAGGATTGAACTGGACAGAATTAAATAGGCAAGACTTTATTCAAGGCTATTACAGTAGGATAGAGGGATTGAACTCTGAATGAGAGGTAAGAGGATTTTTTAAAATTACAATGTAATGTAATATTTGTTTTAGAGGTACAGGTCTGTAAATCATCAGTTTTACACAATTAACAGCACTCACCATAGCACATTCCCTCCCCAATGTCCATCACCCAGCCACCCTATACCTCCCTCTCACCCCTCAGCAACCCTCAACTTTGTTCCCTGAGATTAAGAGTCTCTTATGGTTTGTCTCCCTCCCAGGTCCCACCATGTTTCAATTTCCCCTCCCTCCACCAGCCTCTCAAACCCTCCACCAGCCTCTCAAATTCCTTATATCAGAAAGACCCTATGATAATTGTCTTTCTCTGATTGACTTATTTCCCTTAGCACAATATCCTCTAGTTCCCTGTCCAAACCACTGCAAATGGCAAGATTTCATTTTTCATAGTTTTTTAGTATTCTATCATATATATATGCATATATATATATATTCCACATCTTCTTTATCCATTCATATGTGGATGGACATCTAGGCTTTTTACATAGTTTGGCTATTATGGACATTGCTGTTATAAACATTCAGGTGCATGTGCCCCTTCGGATCACTACATTTGGATCTTTAGGGTAAATACCCAGTAGTTTGATTGCTAGATCACAGGAGAGCTCTATTTTCAATTTTTGAGGAACTTCCATACTGTTTTACAGAGTTTTACATTTTACTGTTTTACATCAGCTTGCATTCCCATCAACAATGTAGGAGGGTTCCCCTTTCTCCGCATCCTTGCCAATACCTGTCGTTTCAATGCTTTGTTAATTTTAGACATTCTGATTGATGTAGGTGGTATCTCACTGTGGTTTTGATTAATATTTCCCAAATGCTGAGTGATGTTGTGCACTTTTTAATGTGTCTGTTGGCTATTTGGATGTCTTCTGCTCATTTCTTGATTGCATTATTTGTTCTTTGGATGTTGATTTTGATAAGTTCCTTACAGATTTTGGATACAAGCCTTTATCTGATATGTCATTTGAAAATATCTTTCCCATTCTGTCAGTTGTCTTTTGTTTTGTTGACTGCTGCAAAAAGCTTTTTATCTTGATAAAGTCCCAATTGCTTATTTTTGCCCTTGTCTTTTGCCTTTGGTGATGTTTCTAGGAAGAAGTTGCTGCATCTGAAGTTGAAGAGGTTGCTGCCTCTGTTATCCTCAAGGATTTTGATGGATTCTTGTCTCACATTGAGGTCTTTCATCCATTGAAGTCTATTTTTGTGTGTGGTGTAAGGAAATGGTCCAACTTCATTCTTCTGCATATGGCCATCCAATTTTCCCAAAATCATTTGTTGAAGAGGCTGTCTTTTTTCTATTGGACATTCTTTTCTGATTTGTCAAACATTAGTTGACCACAGAGTTGAGGGTCCATTTCTGGGCTCTTCTTTACAATTTTAAACATGTATTTGCAAGATAAAATAGTTAAAAAGGTTAAGAAAGGAAAGAGGAAAAATTAAAAAATAGAATAAGAAAAAATAAAATTTTAAGAATTTTACTGTAATAGACTAAAGAGTCATGGGAAAAAATCCATGAATTCTATATGCTGCCTTCCAATTGCTCTGGAGTTCTGTGTTTCTCATTGATGGATGAACTTGGTCTTGACTGGATGTTCTTGCTGATCTTCTGTGGGAGGGGTCTGTTGCAGTGATTCTCAAATGTCTTTTCTGAGGCCTAATTGCACCACCTTTGCCAGGGACCAGGCTAAGTAATCTGCTCGGGTTTGCTCTCGTACCTTTTGTTCCCCGAACTCTTTAATTTTGTCTTTGGAGGAGGAGAATGAAAATGGTGGCCTCCCAGTCTCTGTCCTGGAGGAGCTGAGAGCTTGGGGGCTCACTCCTCAGTGCACCTTCAGAGAAAAGCAGTCAATCACTTTTGTCCTCCTCGTCTCCAGCCACAATCTATGCTCGACCCAGCCTGTGACCAAGCATTTCTATTTCTGGTGCTTGACCCCATCTGGAGTCTTCAAACCCAGCCTATTCCTGCATTGTGCTTCTGTGTAGCTCCTCCTGGTGGAGGAAGGGGCAGGTCTTTCAGGATCTGCCAATTGTGGGGTCCTGCTCAAAGACCAGTAGCATGACTGTGCCAGGAATCATGGTTTAAGGTAACCCTAAGCTGAGAGCCCACTCTGTCTCTGTCTCTGCAGCTGGCTTCCCTGTTCCAATACTTGAGAGCTCTGCCACACTCAGGCACCCCTGGTCTTTTTGTGACCCTGTAGGTCCTGAGACTACACTGTCCCAGTGAGGGTCTTAACCTCTGGGGCAATGTCCCTTAGTGGAGCAGACTTCTAAAATTTCCAATTTTGTGCTCCACTGATCTACCACTTTCTGGGAACCAGCCTCTCCCCCCATGGTCTATGTATATTACCTTGGATTCACTTCTCTACACATCCTACCTTCCAGAGAGTGGTCACTTTTCTGTTCATAGAATTGCTTCTATTCTTTTCTTTGATCTCCTGTTGCATTTGTAGGTGTTCTGACTGGTTTGATAACTACATAGCTGAATTCCTGGGATCTGGCAAAATTTAGATCTCCTATTTTTCCACCATCTTCCTCCTTCCTCAGGTAGGAGGATTTTTAAGCATTAAAGTGAGCTAATGAGAAAGTACTGGAAGACTTTAAGGGGAATGGTTGTAAGTATGATTAGACCATCTATGTTTGCTAATTGATACTTATCAATTAAGACAGGAAAATAGGAGCAGTGTCTTTCCTGATGACCAGATTTCCAAGGGACAGCTCCAGGTCCTTGAGAAAGATATTCCTGGGTTGTAAAATGTACAAGAGACTGGGAGAAGATTTACATTTCAGAGGCAGAAAAAAATTTACAGTTGAAAGATTTTATTAAAGTACATGGTCTAAGAAAAGAGAGATCAGGGACCAGTAGTACTGCGGGGCACTTTAAAGCCTAAGGCCATTTGGTAAACAGGTTGCTTAGAGTATTCCCCAGAAGTGTCACATTTAACTTTTGCTCATTTTCACAAATGTAGATTTATATCACACAAAAGAGGCCAGAAAGATTAACGTAAGTCTATCATCACTGTGGACAATAACTCAGAGGATGGGTGTATGGTATCTTCTTATATGAAAAGTCATGTAATTTTCCTTATTCTATGGACTTGGAATACTGCAGCAAATGATCATTCTACTTGAGGGTCATTATTGTTGTTTATGATGATTTGGTTTTATGATGATAATTCTTTAGATAGCTAGATAGACTATTTTTTTGTGCTTTTCAGGTATCTGACTTCAATTATTCAATACAGTTAGCTTTATTATAAATGAATTTAAAAAGTTATAAATTTGGGGGGATTTTAAGTGTATAAAATTATAAATTATGTTAAATTTCCATTTATACCACTTTTGCTAAATTATCATATTGAAGTTATATATTCTGATAATAGCAACTTAAAATTTTCTCAGTTCCTCTAATATAGGGTAGGAAACAATATTGTATGCTACTTTTGAGGGAAAAATGCTTTTTTGAAATGTTTGTATTAGGTCAATTTAGTAATTAAGAGATGTTAAATATATGCAATGCTGCTTGTATACAACTTTTGTTCTATTATACCCAACTTGATTGTAACTGTGGAAGTATCAAGGATGTTTTTAAAGGAAAGTATAGTCAGAAAAGAAGCTGTTTTCTATAAATTACAGTATTTGTGCTAACAATGATTTTGAAGGATGCAGGGAGACCCATGCTGCTGAAACTCACACAAGTATCTGAATAAGTAAGATATGCTTCCAAACTCTGTAAAAGACTGGAGAAAACTTTACTGAAAAGGTTCATGATGGGATAAATATTCATCATTTCCTGAGCTGGTATTTCTGCAGGAGCTCATAGGCTCAGTTTAGAATGGACCTCTCACAAGGTAAAAGAAGCTGCTGTAATGAATTTGGGGATGAGGAAGTAATACAAGTAATTTTTCTTCCATAGTACTTTCTTTTTTTTTTTTTTAAAGATTTTATTTATTTGACAGAGAGAAACACAGCCAGAGAGGGAACACAAGCAGGGGGAGTGAGAGAGGGAGAAGCAGGCCTCCCGCCGAGCAGGGAGCCTGATGTGGGACTCGATCCCAGGTCTCTGGGATCATGACCTGAGCCGAAGGCAGTCTCTTAACCAACTGAGCCACCCAGGCGCCCCCATAGTACTTTCTTATACACTTCACCACAATTTGAAAACATAAACTCCAAACCTCTGAGCAGTGAGATCCAAGTTTCAGCCTTGCCACTACCATGGCTCAGAGATGGCAACCGTTTTCCATTCACTGCCAGCCACTTCTGACACAGAACATCCACTTATGGATAAAAATATGCTGGTGCAGAATGCCAAACTGGCCAAGTAAGCTGAGTGATACATTGACATATCAGCTTGCATGAAGCTGTAACTGGACAAGGAGAAGTATTATCCACTAAGGAGAGCAATCTTCTTTCAGTTGCTTATAAAAATGTCATAGGAGCCTGTGGGCCATCTTGGAGGTTCATGTCAAGTATTGAGCTAATGACATGAGGTGCTGAGAAAAACAGCAGATGGCTTGAGAATATAGAAAGCAATCTCAGAGGTGTCTGCAATGGTGTACTCTCTCTTTGGAAAATTTGCTTTACAAGCACAGAGCAAAGTCTTCTGCTTGAAAATGTAAGAAGATTTCTACTGGTACCTGGCTCAGACTGCTGCTCATAGTGACCTGAAAGAGACTACAGATCCATCACAACAAGCATACCAAGAAGCTGTTTAAATCAGGAAAAGGAAATATAACAAAAACATCCTACAATGTTGGGTCTGGGCTGTCATTTCTGTTTTTGTGTGCAATTCTGAACTTCCTGGACAAAGACTATTCCTTTGCAAAGAAGCTTTCTTTTCCAGTTTAATTTAAATATAACTAACATATAATATTGTGTAACTTTAAGGTGTTACAGAATAATGGTTTAATATATGTATATATTGCAAAATGATGATCACAGTAAGTTTAGTTTATACCTCACATATTTACCTTTTTTTCCCTTGTAATGAGAAGTTTTAAGATTTATTCTCTTAGCAGAATAAGTCTGTCTGACTTATTTAAAGGATTATGGTAAATAAAATAAGTCAGAGAAAGAAAAATTCCGTATGGTCTCATGTTTATGTGAAATCGAAAATAACCAAATTCATAGAAATAAAGTCAGATTTGTGGTTGCCAATGTCTATACTGCCTGGAGCAATCTATACTTTCAATGACATCCTGATCAAAATCCCACAGCCATTTTTCAAAGTGCTAGAACAAACAATCCTAAAATTTCTATGGAACCGGAAAAGACCCTGAATCGCTAAGGAAATGTTGAAAAAGAAAACAAAGCTGCGCGTATCACATTGCCTGATTTCAAGCTTTATTACAAAGCTTTCATCACCAAGAAAGCATGGTACTGGCACAAAAACAGACACATAAACGAATGAAACAGAGTAGAAAGCCCAGATATGGACCCACAACTCTATGGTCAAATAGTATTCAACAAAGCAGGAAAAAATATGCAGTGGAAAAATGACAGTCTCTTCAATAAATAATGCTGGGAAAATTGGACAGCTATGTATAGAAGAATGAATCTCGATCATTCTCTTACACCACACACAAACATAAACTCAAAATGGATGAAAGACCTCAATGTGAGGCAGAAATATATCAAAATCCTGGAGGAGAACATAGGCAGTAACCTCTTTGACATCAGCCACAGCAACTTATTTTAAGACATGTCTTTCCAAAGGCAAAGGAAACAAGAGGGAAAACAAACTTTTGGGAATTCATCAAAATAAAAACTTCTTCACAGCAAAGGAAATAGTCAACAAAACAAAGAGGCAATGTATGGAATGGGAGAAGATATTCACAAATGACACTACAGATAAAGGGCTGATATCCAAGATCTATAAAGAACTCCTCAAACTCAACACTGAAAGACCAGATAATCATGTCAAAAAATGGGCAGAAGACATGAACAGACACTTCTCCAAAGAAGACATACAAATGGCTAGTAGACACATAAAAATATGTTCATCATCATTAGCCATCAGGGAAATTTAAATAAAAACCATACTAAGATACCACCTTACACCAGTTAGAATGGCAAAGATTGACCAGGTAGGAAACAACATATGTTGGAGAGGATGTGGAGAAAGGGGAACCCTCTTAAACTGTTGGTGGGAGTGCAAGTTGGTACAGCCACTTTGGAAAGCAATGTGGAGATTCCCCCCAAAATTAAAAATAGTGCTACCCTCTGACCCTGCAATTTCACTACTGGGTATTTAACCCAAAGATGAAGTGAAAAGAAGGGCCATATGCACCCCAATGTTCATAGCAGCAGTATCCATACTCACCAAACCATGGAAAGAGCTAAGATGCCCTTCAACAGATGAATGGATAAAGAGAATATGGTCCTTATATATACAGTGGAATATTATGCACCTATCAGAAAGGATGAATACCCAAGTTTTGTATCAACATAGATATGGATGGTACGGGAGGAGCTTATGCTAAGTGAAATAAGTCAAGTGGAGAAAGTCAATTATTATATGGTTTCACTTGTGGAACATAAGGGATAACATGGAAGATATTAGGAGAAGGAAAGGAAAAGTAAATTGGGGTGAAATTGGAAGGGGAGATGAACCATGAGAGACTGTGGATTCCAAGAAAGAAACTGAGGGCTTTGGGGGGACAGGAGTGGGGGGATGGGTGAGCCTGGTGGTGGATATTGAGGAGGGCACATATTTCATGGAGCACAGGGTGTGGTGCATAAACAGTGAATCTTGGAACACTGCAAAATTAAAATAAAATAAAATAATAAAATAAAATAAAATAAAATAAAATAAAATAAAATAAAATAAAATAAAATAAAAAAGAAACAAACCAAAAAAAGGATCTATCCATGGTATCACACATGGCAGGATTTCCCTTCTTTTTAATGGTTGAATAGTATTCCTATGTTTTGTGTATGTGTATGTGCTTATATAGGCCAAATTTTCTTTATCCCTTAATCTGTAGATAGACACTTAAACTGCTAAGGCAACTTTTGATGAAGTCATTGCTGAACTTAATATATTAAGTATAGATTCATACAAGGGCAACTTGCTAATAATGCAATGACAGAGAAGTAGCTTGGCATGTGGACATAGGATCCCCAAGAAGACAAAGTAGGAGAAGAGGGGAAATTAACCAGATTCCCAACTTTATTTTATTCTGAAATTTATACAGTGGACAGTTTGTCATCCATAATGCCCTACAAGCAGTTTTTTGTTTATAGTTTATGACATGTATATATTACTTCTATTTGAATTTCTATTTTTTCCCATATGGTTTTTGTGTTTAATATTAGGAAAATAGAGCCAGTTAACATACAGAGATTTATCCCTTTCCTTTCTTTTTTTCACATTTAGACTTGATTTCTTTACTCATTGATTTCATTTTTGTTTTATCAAGATATTTTGTCTTCCTTTAATAAGGTTTTGCTGGGGCGCCTAGGTGGCTCAGTTGGGTGGGCGACTGCCTTTGGCTCGGGTCATGGTCTGGGAGACCTGGGTTCAAGCCCCACATCAGGCTGCCTGCTCAGTGGGAGGCCTGCTTCTTCCTCTCTCACTCTCCTTGCTTGTGTTCTGGCTCTGACTCTGTTTCTCTCTGTCAAATAAATAAAATAAAATCTTAAAAAAAAATAAGGTTTTCTTGTTTTTCATGTAAATTTCTTTTTATTTTAAGATTTTATTTATTTATTTGACAGAGAAAAATACAGCTAGAGAGGGAACACAACTAGAGGGAGTGAGAGAGGGAGAAGCAGGCTTCCCGCTGAGCAGGGAGCCCAATGTGGAGCTCGATCCTGGGTCTCCGGGATCATGACCTAAGCCAAAGGCAGTCACTTAGCCAACTGAGCCACCCAGGCACCCCTAAATTTCTTAACTTTTATTACTTTTTCTAACTATTTTATCATTTTGTTTGACTATTGTTAACTAGATTTAGTTTTACTTGTCCTATAATTGACATATATTAGTTTCAGGTGTATAATTGAATGAAATGATTACAATGTTAGATCTGTCATTCATTTCCACATGTAGTCAGATTTTTTTTCTCATGAAGAGAAGTTTAAAGATTTATTTTAGGAACTTTCAAATATAGAACACAATATTTTTTAAAGATTTTATTTATTTATTTGAGAGTGAGAAAGAGTGTGTAAGCATGAGTGAGGGGAAGGGCAGAGGGGGAAGGATTGGGGGAAGCAGGTTCCCCACTGAACAGAGTCCAACGTGGGACTTGATCCCAGGATCCTGAACTGAAAGTAGATACTTAACTGATTGAACCATTCAGGTGCCCCAAAGATACAGTACAGTAGCAACAATGATAGTTACCATGCTGTACATTCCATTCCATTATTTATTTATTTTCTAGATGGAAGTTTATACATTTTGATCCCTTTTACTCATCACCCACCACTCACCCCTACCTCTGATAACCAGCAATCTGTTCTATGACTTTATTTTTTTTTGCTTTTAGATTCTACATATATATGCGATCATATGGTATTTGCCTTTCTTTGTCAGACTTATTTCACCTAGCATAATGCCTTTAAAGTTTATCCATGTTGTCACAAATGGCAAGATTTTATTTTTTTGTGGCTGAATAATACTCTATTTAAGTATATGTATCACATTTTATTTATCCATTCATCCATCAGTGGACACTTAGGTTACTTCTCTGTCTTGGCTATTTATATACAATGCCACAACTAACACAGAGGTGTATATACTTTTCAAATTAGCATTTTCCTTTCCTTCAAATAAATACCCCAAATTTGAATCATATAGTTCTATTTTTGATTTTTAAAAAACATACTTTTTCCATAGTGACTGCACCAATTTATATTCCCACCAATAGTACATATGGGTTCCCTTTTCCCCACAACCTCACCAATACTTGTTACTTTTTGTCTTTTTGATAGTTATTCTAACAAATATGTAGTGATAGCTCATTCTGGTTTTCATTTACATTACTCTGTTGATTAGTGATGTTGAGCATCTTTCCATGTATCTGTTAACCATTTCTATATCATTTTTTTTTGAAAATGTCTATTCAGATCCTCTGACCTTTTTTTTTCCTATTGAGTTGTATGAGTTCTTTATATATTTTGGATATTAACCTTTATTATATATGTGATTTGCAAGTATCTTCTATTTGATAGATTTTTAAAAATTTTGTTAATGGTTTGCTTTGCTGTGGAGAGGCTCTTTGGCTTTATTTGGTTCCACTTGTTTATTTTTGTTGTCTTTGTTCTTTTGTGTCATATATAAAAATCATCATCAAGATGGATATCAAGGAGGATACTGTTTTTTTGTAGTTTTAGAGTTTCAGGAATTATGTCGAAGTCTTTAATCCATTTTGAATTAATTTTTGTGTATGTCATATGAAAGTGGTCCAGTTTTCCCAACACTATTTGTTGAAGATCTTCAGTTTTTATCATTAGTGTCATAGTTTTTAGTGTATAAGTTTTTTGCTTCTTTGTTTAAGTTTATTCCTAGGTATTTTATTCTTTTGAACACAGTTATAAATGGGATTGTTTTCTTATTGTATTATTGTGATGCTTTGTTATCATGTGTAGAGATATGAAAGATTTTTGTATATAGATTTTGTACCTTGCAACTTAACTAAATTTATTCTACAAGTGTTTTGGTGGGGTCTTTAAGGTTTTCTGTATATAATACGCCATCTGCAGATAGTGGCAGTTTTATTTCTTCCTCTCCAATTTGGATGCTTTTATTCCTTTTCTTTTCTTTTCTTTTCTTTTCTTTTCTTTTCTTTTCTTTTCTTTTCTTTTCTTTTTTTCTTTTCTTTTCTCTGGCTTATACTTCCAGTACTATGTTGAATAAAAATGGTCAGAGTGGATATCCTTGTCTTAGTCTTGATTTAGAGGACAAACTTCAGCTACTGATAGTTAAGTATGATGTTAGTTGAGGCCATGTCATATGGCCTTTATTATTTTGAGATATTGTCCTTCTATATCCACTTTGTTGAGAGTTGTCATCTTCAGATGGTCTATGTGGGGATGTGGAAATTTTATTATAGTAATTTTCCTACATGGTGGCTTTACAGTGGCCCATGTTAAATCTTCTTCCATGTCTAAGCAAAGAAAACTGACTACAGATTGATTTATCCTGGTATGGGATAGAAGAAAAAACTGGTTTCTATCACAGTTATAGTTATTGTGGATACTCTAAGGTTTGGAGTCCTTCTAAGACTATAGTAGAAGTAGATACCCCATGGATATTACATTTTGAATCATGTGCTACCTTGGAATACACAGTCTCAATTTGCAAATCTTTGACATATTTGCAGAAAAGTGTTCCTTTGGAAAAAGTTGTAAACTAATTTATTATAGAGGAGGCCAGAAATTTTTCACATTCCATTATTTATAAAGTTTCCTGTTGTTTATTTTATTAGTTTTATAATACTCATTTTATTTTTGTTTAAGTATTTTAAGCAAAGTAAGCGCAGATTTCCAAGTAAAGATGCAGTTAAAATGAATTGCTTGATATCCACTATTTCATATAGATCAAATAGAGAAGCAAAAAAGCAAAAAATAAATAAAAATAAATAAACAAAAAGTGCTTAGTTTTTTAAAGGTTTTTTGCATTTGTAATATTTTAAAAACTTTTTAAACATGCATGTACTATAAAAATGGTTAACAGGGAAATAACAGGATGATGGCTATTTTTGTTTAATATCTTATGAAATATTTTATGACCATCCAAGCATAATTAATAATTATATTCAGTTGATGTAAGCTGAACAAAAGTTTTATACATGGAGAAAAAACAGAAACATTAAGTCTCAGTTTTTCTTTTACTTTGTTCTTCAGTTTACATTTAATGTTAAGAAATACATTTTATGTTTTTGGATGTCAACATTTAGCTTAGAAGGTACTTTCACCAAGTTTTCCCCTTGCTTTTGGGTAATGCTTTTAAAATGTAACTGGTTTTAATATATACTTTTCACCACCCTTTCTTTGGCTGTATTTATTGATTTATAATGTTTTGAAATTTTAATTACTTTAACACAAATAACTTAAGTACTGTTTATAGATATTCTAAAAATTGTCTTATTTATTGGTGAGGAGATGAACATCTTTAAGAAATAAATGCTGAAAGATTAAGCCAGTAGAATGTTTAAAGCTTTATAAGATGCACATACCTTGGGTGCCTGGGTGGCTCAGTTGCTTAAGCGACTGCCTTTGGCTCAGGTCATAATCCCGGAGACCCAGGATCAAGTCCCACGTCGAGCTTCCTGCTTGGCAGGAAGCCTGCTTCTCCCTCTCTCACTCCCCCTGCTTGTGTTCCTTCTCTGGCTGTGTTTCTCTCTGTCAAAATAAATAAAATCTTTAAAAAAAAATACACATACCTTTTCTGCTAAAGCAAGACTGTTGATAGTAGCAGTGGCAGCTGAAGAGGGCCAGGAGTCCAGTGGGACAGTGATCTTATCAGGGATATTATACTAATCTGAAATCAGAGTTGAATATGAAGAATCTTGTTCTAGATTCCTCACACCAACATCTTCTAACCAGGGCATACCTGAAGCCTTCCCTTTTTTCCACTTGAGAACTTTTACACTTCTCTGATGGCCTGTGAATCTCTGCCAAATGTGAGTGATGGTGACTGACTCCAATGCTATAGTAATGTCTGAATAAATAGCCTTTGCTTATTCTCATTTGGATAGTCTTAATTTATTTCCACATCAGGAAATATACATGTATGGGATATTGAAAATTATAAAATCCCAACAATTATCTAAGATTTAATAATTATTAATATTAAATCTCATGAATGTAAAATTTGGTGAATCTCAGCTAGACACCGAGAAGCAATCAATTCTAATTTAGACAATAGCTTTCCAACCATTTCTTGATTTTATTTAATTTTTAAATTTTTTTTCTTTTGATTTTTAAGTATAAATTTTCACTCACACTTTTAGAAATTAACTGAGATCATCTGAAAATTATTTTAATGTATAATTTATAGTGCTCTCTGAGTCATTAACCCAGGATCATACCTGATAATTTAAAGTTTTATCTAGAAAAGAATTTTGACTTTCAGTTAGTTGGCAAGGAATATCCAATATTTAGGTAAGAAATTCAATTATCTTCTCATAGAAGCCAAGATGATTAGAGTTCAGAGAGCCAGAGGCACTATGCCATTTCATTTTAATGTATAGCTGAACCAATTCTGTTTTTAAATATATATTTCATTTCAAGAAGTTGGGTATCCCTTAAGAACCATAAACACACTACTGTGTTCATATTTACTGTTTCTAAACTAATTATTTTTGCTAACAATACTTTAAGTCTGTCCGTTAAATAACAGAAGCACTTACTTTATAAAAATCTTCCTGGAGTCTTCTCCTGGACTATTATTTAGTTGTGTTCAGTCACAAAGTATAAGATACAATGCAAAAATAACTTTTCTAGGGGCTTTAAGAGATGAAACAGGAGCCCCTGGGTGGCTCATTCTGTTAAGAGGCCAACTCCTGATTTTGACGCAGGTCATAACTTCAGGGTTGTGAGATAGAGCGCCATGTCTGGCTCTGATCTGGGCATGGAGCCTGCTTAAAGTTCATTCTCTCTCTCCCTCTCCCTCCCCCTCTCCTTCTCCCTCTCCCTCCTCCTCTGCCTCCCCCCCACACCCTGTACCCATCTCCCCTCCCAAGTGCTCTTTCTCTTAAAAAAAAAAGATGAAGCAAAAGTGAAAACAACACCAGTTAACGTACATTTCAATAAGGAAATCCAAGGATTTCCTAATTGTTCTCAACCTTTCTAGTCTTTATCATTATCATAATATCAGTGTAAACACACATAGTGCTTATTATGTACTAGTTGGCATTCTAAGACTATAAGAGATTCTTTTATATATATACTAAGAATGTAATCCTTATGCCAATCTGGGATGTAAGTATAATAATTTCTTAACAGTTCCTATGGATTTATATTTTTTTATCTAAATCAATGTTTATTATATTTTAGATCTGAGTATAATTTAAAATTAAAAAGAATGGAAAACTGTCACAGAATAGTTTTTCCAAGTAAGGTTGTAAGAAACTACCCTTCACCATTGATACAACTATTATCTACTGTAATCAGCTTTCCATTAAAAATAGATAGATTAACATGAAAACCATGAACACAAACTAAGAATAAAGTCCTCTCTTTTACTGAAAAAACATTCACTTTATAAAAAGTTTATTTTATTATTTTTTCAGATTTTAACATGGATCAGTAAAGGCCTTATTTATTTTTTAATGTTTTCTTTAATTTTTATTTAAATATAATTTCACTAACATATACTGTATTATTAGTTTTGGGGTAGAATTCAGTGATTTATCAGTTACATATAATACTCAGTGTTCACCATACCATATGCCCTCCTTAATGCCCATCACCCACTTATCCCATTTGCCCATTCACCTGCCCCCAGCAACCTTCGTTTTGTTGCCTATGATTAAGAGTCTTTTGGCGTTATTTAAAACCAAAGCTAGTTAGTTGTTTTTACCTTAAGGAATAAATTAGAAATTTTAATGGTTTGAACTAGTTGATACAAAACAACCAATCTTTTTTTTTTTTTTTTTTACTTAACATATAATGTATTATTTGTTTCAGGTGTATAGGTCTGTGATTCATCAGTCTTACACAATTCACAACATTCACCACAGCACATACCTTCCCCAATGCCCATCACCCAGCCACCCTTTCCCTCCACTCCACCCACCAGCAACCCTCAGTTTGTTTTCTGAGATTAAGAGTCTCTTATGGTTTGGTCTCCCTCTCTGGTTTTGTCTTGTTTCATTTTTCCTTCCCTTTCTCTACGATCCTCTATCTGGTTTCTCAAATTTCTCAAATCAGTGAGATCATATGATAATTGTCTTTCTCTGATTGATGTATTTCCTTTAGCACCATACCCTCTAGTTCTGGGGCACCTGGATAGTTCAGTTGGTAAGCATCTTCCTTCGACTCAGGTCATGATCCCTGAGTTCTGGTATCGACGCCTGCCTCAGGGTCCCTGCTCAGTGAGAATCCTGCTTCTCCCTCTCTCACTCCTCCTGCTTGTATTCTCTCTTTAGCTGTGTTCCTCTCTGTTAAATAAATAAAATCTAAAAAAAAATAATACTCTCTAGTTCCATCCACATCCTTGCAAAAGGCAATATTTCATTTTTTGATGTCTCATAATATTCCATTTTGTGTGTACACACACACACACACACACACACACACACACACGTATCACATCTTCTTTATCCGTTCATCTGTTGATGGACAAACACCTAGGCTTTTTTCATAGTTTGGCTATTGTGGACATTGCTGCTATAAACATTGAGGTGCACATGCCCCTTTAGATTATTACATGTGTATCTTCAGGGTAAATACCCAGTATTGCAATTGCTGAGTCATGGGGTACTTGTATTTTCAACTTTTTGAGGAAACTCCATACTGTTTTCTAGATTGACTGAACCAGCTTGCATTCCCACCAACAGTGTAGGAGGGTTCCCCTTTCTCCACATCCTCACCAACATTTATCTCAGTGTGGTCTTGATTTGAATTTCCCTGTTGGCTAATGATGATAAACATTTTCATGTGTCTGTTGACCATTTGGATGTCTTCTTTGCAGAAATGTCTGTTCATGGTCTTCTGCTCATTTCTTGATTGGAATTTTGTTCTTTGGGTGTTGAGTTTAATAGGTCCTTTATAGATTTTGGATACTAGCCCTTTATCTGATATGTCATTTGCAAATATATTTTCCCATTCTGTCGGTTGTCTTTTGGTTTTGTTGACTGCTGTGAAAAAGCTTTTTATCTTGATGAAGTCCCAGTTGCTCATTTTTGCCCTTGCTTTCCTTGCCTTTGGCAATGTTTCTAAGAAGAAGTTGCTACATCTGAAGTTGAAGAGGTTGCTACCTCTGTTCTCAAGAATTTTTGATGGATTCCTGTCTCACATTGAGGTCTTTCATTCATTTTGAGCCTACTTTTGTGTGTGGTGTAAAGAAATGGTCCAGCTTCATTCTTCTGCATGTGGCAGTCCAATTTTCCCATTTGTTGAATAGGCTGTCTTTTTTTCCATTGGTCATTCTTTCCTGCTTTGTCAAAGATTAGTTGACCATGGAGTTTAGGGTCCATTTCTGGGCTGTCTGTTGGTCCATATGTCTGTTTTTATGCCAGTACTATACTGTCTTGATGATTACAGCTTTGTAATAGAGCTTGAAGTTTGGAATTGTGGTGCCACCACATTTGGTTTTCTACAATCAATCCTTTTTGTCAATATTATTGAGAATAGAAACAATCATGTTTCTCTAGTTTTATGTGGGTAAATTAATTGACTGATTTCTTTACTTTTAAATTCTTTTTGTTGTTATTCTACTGACCAAAAGCAGTGAATACAATATGAACAGTAATTAGAAAAAAAATTAGGCAGGAAGGCCACATACACACAAAATGGATTCACATCCATTTCCATTTGCCTATAAAATTGTCAAGTGTGCTTTGCATACACAGCAGTAAGTTTATTTTCCTCATGCCTTCCTTTACTTATATGGTTTCTTAGATATATGAGTTAGCACTTCTCCAAAGTGCTCTACTTTGACTTTAATATCACTGTATCCTTGGGAATACTAATTATCACATTTCAAGCTTAAAGAATTTGTTGTGTTTATAGAACATATAAAGCATAACTTAATTTTCCACAAGCATTTAACTTTCAAGCAATCTTTTTTGTTATTTACTATCACTTACAATTTTTTTCATTAGTTATGTCTTCAGCTCTTTGATTGTTCTATAATAGTAATATATTGACTATTCTAATGAATGAGTGATTGAAGCACAGAAGTTCCTAAAATGAATCAATGTCAAAGTGTACATTAATTATTGAATAGAGAGTTGGATGATAATTTAACTCTGCATAGGGATAAATGATCACTGAGAATAAGGGAAGTGGTAGATTAATATTTTATTGATTTGTGAAAAAGAAAAAGAATGTGTCATATGCTCTTCTTTTCAAGAGGGTATAACTTCTGGGGTAACTATTTTGATCACAAATAACACCTTAAAATAATAAGAAAATCATTATGTGGTGATCAAGTAGTTAAAATGTTACTCAAAAATGTCTGAAAACTGTAGTGTGACTGTGGAAAGATCAAGTAGGGCAAGTTTATTTCATTAGTGATTCATATATAGAGTTCGTAGAGGAATGGACCCTAGTAAAAATAGTTTTATACTGCTTAGTAATGTATTTGGCCTCAGCTATTTCATTCAGATTATCTGTTTAGAATAATTTGTAATTAAACATATTGCATATTTTAGTGGGTTGATTTGTGGTTCCCCCCCTCAAATATGCCCTAATCCTTATCCTCAGTACCTATGAATGTGAATTTATTTGGAAAAAGGGTATTTGCAAATATAATTAAATTAAAGGTTCTTAAAAGAGATTAAAAAAGAAGAACTATGCATTGGGCAAGTACATTAAATAGAATATTGTGCTGAGAAGCTAATATAAAGAAAGATGGGTAAGGTAGGAACTAATTCTATAGAATTCTGAAATAATAAAAGATGGTTTGGAAATTTAAATGAATGAATGGATTATTTAATGAACAAATGAATAAATGAATGAATGAATGAAATGTCCCAAGATGAGAGCATCCTGAATCACTCAGATGGGCCCTAAGTCCAAGGAAAACATCTTTATGTGAGACACAGGCTAAAACAATGTGAAGATGAAGGCAGAGACTCAAGTGATGTGTCCACTAGCCAGAAGCTTAGAAAGAATCATGAACAGATTCTCCCTTGGAAGTTCAGGAAGCAACCAATTATGGCCAGCCCTGATTTTGGACTTCTGGCTCTTTTTTTTGTTTTTTTTAAATCATCGAGTTGTGAAAATTAGAATAGCTCTAGTAAACTAACACACTTCTACATAGACTAAAATGTCAGATTCAGAAAAGTAGTTATAGCATATTTATTTGATAAGAATTAATTAGAGGATTAATTCTAAACAATGAGTCATCCCCACTTTTATTTCATATCTATAATAACAAGCTTAAAAAATTAATTGAATTTACAACAGCTCTTGATTTTATGTTATGTTCCAACACCATTGATGATAGAGGAATAATATAAATGGATATAGTTAAGTCAAAATTTATAAACAGAAAGTGATTAAACATAAAAATTAATTTGTAATCTAACAATTTAAAATATCTTGGGAAAATACTTCCTGAAACATAAATATTTAGGGGGAAAGTCACTTGGGAAACACTTAAATGCTTAAATAGAATACAAGTTTTAACCAAGTGATATTAATGCTGTGAGATTAATAGCTAACAGCAAACAACAATATTTATGAATAAAGCCTTTCTAATTTTCAATTATTATTTACACAATTAGCACTTTTATCACGTATGGAACAGTTATTTAAAATCATATCAAAACAATTCCATCATTTGTTTGGAGATGATTGTATACCTAAATTAGGTTGACTCATAGAAAAATTCTCCATATCTTTTTAAACTTACCAAACATCTATTTAAAAGAACAGTTAACTGACATAATTAAGGTCAGATACTTTATCCTCTTAAAGTGTATTTTAGAAAATGATTAAGTAGTATTTAAAAATATTCTGCTCAAATTATACAGAATCTGGATGGTTACTGTCACTGCCATCTATTCTCAGAATATATATATATATATATATATATATATATGTCAGAATTTTTACTTATTCATAAACTTCACAGAAGATAGAATTCTCATTAAACAAACAAAATGTGGCATTACGCCAAGAGGATGACGTGAATTGAAATCTCACTTTGGATAAATGTCCAATTTATCCTTATCAACTAATTAATTCAACCCTTTTATTTCTATTCTAAGCTTTTCTTACTTGATATTAAAATATATATACAGAGTTTCAAGAATATATTTTGAAAGATGCTGGGTCAAAGTAAAGTTTTTCTCCTGATGAGATTTTTAATTAATTAGAGAAAAGTTCAGCAGAGGTTTAGTATGAAAAAAACTTCACTGTAAATATGTTTGGTAATGCTACAACTTGTTTTGATGTGCTACTGAGTAAAGTAAGTCTGTAAGGCAATTTGGAAATATGTTTTAGTAACTCAGGTTTCTCTTTATCAAAACATTGTTTTAAGCTTTGGTCTGTAAAATTTTTATTGCTGATGAAAGTCGGTGTGTCGTGAAACTATTAGACATGTTTTAGTGCTAGATCAGTTTCGGATTTGATTCCTTCACCTACAAACTACTATATTGAATGACCTAACCAATGCAAAGCACACCACATAGTAAATGAAGCAGATAGACACTCAATGAATGCTATTTAGTTTTACATTTAAAATTTTATTTTTTTAATTCATTGTTACTAGATGTTTTAAAAATTTTGGGGGGTAGCCATTCTCTCATTTTAAAATCTGGAAAATAGGGGCACCTGGGTGGCTCAGTCGGTTAAGCTACTGCCTTTGGCTCAGGTCATGATCCCGGAGACCTGGGATTGAGCCCTGCATCGAGCTCCCTGCTCGGCAGGAAGCCTGCTTCTCCCTCTCTCACTCCCCCTGCTTGTGTTCCCTCTCTGGCTGTATTTCTCTCTGTCAAATAAATAAAATCTTTAAAAAAAAAAAAAGAAAAGAAAAAGGATAGGTCCTTTTCACAGGGTTTATTATGAGAACCAGGGAGAGACTCTGCTTAACATTGAAAGTGCAAAAAAAGAAGAAAAATTAATAATGACACTAGTTAGCATTGATACTAGTTAGTGTTGATACTAGGGGGTAATGGTATTCCTTAGTAACTCCATCTCTTCCATGCATATTAGAGACCTAGAGTGTTACAGGTGTTGTCCTTATCACAGAATAGCAAGAAGTTGGTGTGATTATTTCTATAACATTCCTGACAAGCACAGCCTAAGCTTTGCTAGAATACCTATTGTGAAAGGGCATTTATTTATTACCTTTTAAGACTGCCCCCTCTTATTTAGGGAAAAGTTTGATTTTAGATTTTCTCTCTTGTGTGTCTTCATAGGACTTCTACCTAGTATCCTTGTTTTGATCCGTGTGAACCATAATAAAAAACTGAATTCCCCCTTCCACTGGATAACTTATCTATATTTAAGTAGTCACGCTTTTTGAGATTATTTTTATCTTGGGTTGTCTTTTGTGCCACTTAAGAAATGAAGTTACAGGCAGGGTTGGCCTTAAACAAAATTATTCATCAGGGAGTATTGTCTTTTCTAACACCTTTCTACAGCATCTACACAGGAACATCTTCTTGGTCCCACTGATTGCCATGTGCCACTTAAGGTACAGTCTTCTTTCCACCCAGTTACCAACAACTCCATCCATCCCAGCATTCACTGATCAGTTGAAGCCATAACATTCTTTTGATACTAGCTCTCCTACCATTATTATTATTATTTATTATATAGGATATTTGTGTTTTTATTCTGTATTGAAAGGTCTTAAGAGTAAGGAAAAGCTGTATTTTCATCATAAATGATCATTTTCAACTTTATAATAGCTAACGTTTATTATGTGCTTACCATGTCACAATGTTCTTAGCCTTTACAAGTATTAACATTTCAAAGAAGCCTCATGAACTGCATAGTATTATGACCCACATCTTACTTGTAAGAACACCTAGGCATTTAGAGATCATTTTTTTTTTCACTATTACACACATAATAAGTACTGGAGCCATGATCTGAACCTAGGCAGTCTGGCTTTGGTGCTTATCTTATAACCAGTATGTTACCTTCTCTCCCAAAATCTAAAATAGGAACTTTGACTCTCAATATACTTTTCTTGGCTGAGTTAATCTGTCCCCATTTTTTAAGTGTCACTTAGGTATCAGGTCTGTCTCCTACATTTCATTCATATCTTTATTTTGAACTGCAAAATGTGTGACTCAATCAATATAGACGAATTATTACAATGTCAAATTTAAACTATCCCAAAATGAGTTAATTATTTTCCACTCAAAACCCTGCATGGTCTTATGTTCCTTCTTCTTTCATTAAATGAAATCATTTTATATCAATTTGTCCAAACTAGAGATTTGACTTCTTCATAGATTTTTCCTATTCCCACATTCTACCACCTCGAATTAATCTCAAAGTCCTATAAATTCTACTTCTTCAGTATTTCTCTATAGAGCTCTTTGCTCTCCCTTTTATTGTGATTACTTTAGTTCATGTTCTTATAATTTTTTAGTTGGCTATTACAGTTCTAGCCCCAAGGAAGTCCTCTGCTTAAATGTTGCTACCTTCTGATGGATCTACCATAGAACAGACAGGGGAATTTATAAAATTGATTCTCTCTTGTGCCTGTTTGAAGTGCTTAAATGTTTCCTTAACTCTTTAAGGTTAAAACACAGACTACATCAAATCAAACAAAGCCTTTCATAGTTTGGCTTTGTTCATTTTTCCAGCCTTATACATTGTCATACATTCTAAAGTAACCTGCTATATGCTATTTTCTCTGTCTAGGATGACCTATCCAGCATGGCCTGCCTTTGACTGACTGTTACCTATTTTTTAAAGATTAGCTCAAATATTGCCTTCCCTTGGAATCGTTTCCTATAGCCCCTTACATTCTGGTATCTGATTAATTTTCCTCATCTTTACATATGCATATCTTGTTTCCTCTATAAGATTTTGGCCCTATAGTAATGGTTGATTTTTACTTTTTTCCTTTCTATTTTCCCAATAGCTCATGAGTTTCTTTAGGGCGAGTATTATACTCACTATTGTATTAGTCCCAATATTTAGCACGGTGCATGGGTAACAGTGGACCTCCAACAAAACTTAGTTGGATAAATATCAATAATATTTCCTAGTCTATTAACAGAAATAAGAGAGCCGAAGGCCAAGACACAGAAAGATTTTGTGTGTGTGCTAGTTCTCACTGTTTGAGGAGCTACCTAGAGAGTGGTCTTAACATGAATTCTAAGACAATATTTAGGCTCAGTAGAAATATGGAATTTATTATTAATATTTATTACAGGCCTGGTAGGGGATATGGAGAAATAGCATTTGCCTATCTTGATACTGTTCCTATATAGTATCCTTTATATATCCTTTATATATCAGTATCCTCTAGGACAATTATATATATAATTGTCTTCAGATATATATGATTTGCCTTCAGATAGGAAATTGTCAAAGATTATGAAGATGTTAATGTGCCCTGAAGTTAATTAAAAAAATAAAAATCTTTGGGACTTACTGGAGGGGCTGGAAAACTTGCCTTTGTCCTTCAAATTATACCACTGCTTCAAAAAATCGGAAGTAGTAGAGTATGGTAGTTAAGTTCCAGGGTTGAGGGGTCATTCAGTGTCAGTTCCAAACTTTATTCTGCCACTTATTATTTGTCTGATCTTGGGCAAGTAACTTAAACTCTCCCGGCCTCAGTTTCCTCCTCCAGAAAATAGGAGTAATAGCATTAATACCTGCTATTATAATTCTATTATATCTCTACAAGAAGTTTTATACAAGCATGTCCTATTGATAGATTTAAACTCAGCACAGTGTTGTAGGTTAAATCTAATTACGTGTACCATTAGTAGGACTACTTAGCTTACATAGTATAGGACTTCAGCATAGCTTGCCTTTATATAAAGCAGGACTCACTTTGGAGCTGAGTGATTCTAAGCAGGTCAGTTTACATTGTGTAATGTGTGATGTACACAGATAATGATAAGTATCACTATTAAGTTCCTTCTGCATGCTGGGTATGGTTTAGGTCCTTTATACATCTGCTAAAATATGTATAAAAATCTTAGTACAGTGTATAACACACTGACATATAGATATGCTACTAACAGCATTATTTATAATCTTCACAAAATCTAGACTGAGAAGATGGATTTATATAGTGTATATGTTAAACTAGTCACTATGGTTAGTGAATCCATAGTCAGTGTCTTATATTTACTAAATACTTTGTATGTAACAGATACTGATTCTAACTTTGGTAATTCCTAGATCATGTTACCTCACTAACACCTGTGAGACTCTGTGATACTTCCAAACATTGGCAAATAAACACAATGCTCTGGTTCAGTTGAATATGATGATATGCTACTAAGAAGAGTTAATAATGTGAATGATTTTCCAAGAAGGAACTTGGGGATATGAGCTCATCATGTGGAAAGCTCCTCCTGCAGCTACTATACTAATACACTATGTACTAATTTCTTACAAAGATCAGGATTTTAAAGGAGTGTGAAATTTCCAAAAGGAATGTATTTCTTACTGAATTTTTTTACTCTTTCTTAGAGCAGGGAAAGGCATTTTAGGGACTCTGGACCTGTCCTTTAGAGATAAGTTTCTACATGACTGAGAGCTAAGCTTGATAGATTTCAACCTCAAGAAAATCTGAAACTTGATCATGCAGACACTGAACCCATGATATCTCATAATGCAAGTGTTAAACCAGGCTTCTCAAAACAATAATGAAGTGTGTTTAGTAGCTCTGTTATTTCATTTTAGAGTTGTTAAAAGAATATTAAAGTAAAACCATGGAAACAAGACTCATCTGTATAAGCATGTTTAAGTAGAGATTACATAGAGATGAGTTATCTGAAAGTACCTGCACTTCTAAGCATTTGAATGTGGTTCTTAGTCACTGATCCTAAGTTAAATTTGTTTACATTGGGATCAGGCTTTTATCCTTTATTTTCAATAACAAAAATCACACCCAGCAGTATGACAGCTAAAGCAGCCCTGAAAATTAAGTATTTTGCTGAGAAAAAGGAAAGCCTCATAAGTGGGCCTGCTTAAGGTTTTTTTTTTTTTTCTTTTTTTTAATATTTTTTTTTTTTTTTAGGAACCACAGAGCTTATTTTCTTCTTAGCATTTGGTGGTTTCAGGACTATTGGGCTGTGGAGCCGAATGTGCTGCAGTGTCTAATTTAAAGTTCTAAGGAAGTTTAAACCAGCATGCATTTTTCATCACAGATAGGTTAAAAGGTTTTTAAAGTATTCTACTTATTCATAAGCAGTTGGAATTCAGTAGGATTGCATATCTGCCATGACTTTAGCAAATATCATCCCCAATTTGGTCCTATAAAGGACAGCACTAGAAATTCTCTACATTTTCCCTACCTGGAAATAGACTGCAAATTTTATGGCAACTTTAGCTGTGAACTCTTCATTTCAAGGCTCTATGTCTTCATTTTAATATGCATTGCTGTTCTTTATGTGTATGCCCAAGGAATACTAAATTCACGGTAGGCTATGAATGACATGGGTCATTGTAACTCACTTGAAATTGGGACTACTTATAGTGTGTAAGAAGTCCTGGCCACAGAGAGCACAAGTGTAGTTTTTATTCCTACTACTTTTATTTCTCCATTTAGGCCACAGTGGATTGATTTTTACCAAAAAGGAATTACACTTTTCATGGTTTTGTTGTTACATATAAATATGTATCTTCTGTATGCATTGTCTAATCCGTGCATTGTATGATATCAGTGTCGCTTTTTTATTCAAAATGAGAATGGTTTGATAAATAGAGGAATGTGGAAAAGCAAAAAAAAAAAAAAGTCAAAATAGGTGGTTCATATAGTTGTAAAACATTGCTATCCCCTGGTGTCTTATAGAAAGCCTGCCACCTCAGACCTACTGTTGATAAATAATGACACGTTATCAAAACTACACCATTGAGTTAAAATGGTTGATGTCAAACTAATTCTACCTCACCAGGCATTTCCTCTCATTTATAGTACTCTTTTTAAAATAAAAAAGGGTCCAGAAATTCAGATGTGTATATAATAGGGATGATATACAATTGTACTTCAAGCTGACTGTAAGCAATCTGTCAAAAAACAAAGCTAAATTCTGAGTAATAAAATCCACCATATGATTGATATCTTGCATTAAAGTGTGAGTTGAAGAAAGCAATTTTGTTTATGGGAAAGTCTTGGCTTGCCACATTTTTCATGTCACATAAAGATGGAAATCTTACCTTATGGTTGTAGATTACAGTTAATATTTCAGCTTCTGTAATTGTAAAAGGACATGCATCTGTTTTAAAATAAGAACCATTTTCTTCTGATAAAAATGAGCTCATTTTAATATAGTTTTTTTTTTTTCTCATACATATCAGAGTCTCCTTTGCTTTCATTCCCATATTAACTCTTTTGTGAATCTTTAGTGTGGTTTCGTAAATACACTGTCTGATAATTGTTGTATTTTGGGGTACTCTGTGGTATAAATAATGAGTTAAAGATATAAAGCATGTGCTTAACATTTAAGAGTATTGCAAATTAAAGAAAACTGAGTCAGCATGTTCTCATTTTTCTGTGTAGGAGAGAAAGAAGTGGTGATGTTAAAAATCTTGTATAATTTCCTAAGCTTATCACTTTCCAATTTCTTTGTATTAACTACTTTTTAAATAAAACTTTCTAAGATTAGCACAGTATAGGTCACAAAATACTAACGCATACATCATTACTCTTCATCTATCCTTTAAGTAACAAATAATATTGTTACTATTTTTATGTTCCTATTTTATAGATCAGGAAACTGAGGCTCAGTGAGGTTAAATCATCTGCCAAAAGCTGATATAGAATTTAGCAGACTCAAGTCTTTTGATGTAGTAGAAACCTAAATGATTTAAGCTCACTTGTCTTTTGACTAAAGTGTGGCTAGACCAACTGTAGCATTGCAGTTAACCTACTTTGGCTCAACTAGAGCTAAATGTAATCAACATTTTTTTTTGCTGTTTTTGTGTTTTTGGAGGAGGCTGCGTAGGTCAGATAAGATCATAGGAATTGGAATTGAAGGGGATGGAAAAGATAAATATGTTTTCATGCTGCAAATAATTAATGTTGAATAAATATTGAGAAAAATGGAAATGTCAGTACTATAACAAACCTGTGTAAAATTTGTGAAAGTTGAGCAGTATCTTCTCTTTTTGGATTATTTTTGTTTACCATGTAAAAGTTTCTTTTTTAGGTAAAGATTAACTAAATCTAGATTCATCCAAGCGATATTTAGGGTTGCCTTTCTCTTTCTGATACCACAACGTAGTGTCTTTTTCTGCCTTCTGATTCCCTGTGGGGTAGGCTGGTTCTAAACAGTTCCCAGTGACAGGTTTCCTGATTTCTGGTATTCCTACTCTTACATAATTCTCTTCACTTGTGTGGGGGCTGCCCGTAGTAAGTTGCTTCAAATGATATAGAGAATAACAAAAATGACAGATGCCATTTCTGAGATGAGACTATAAAAGACTGACCTCTGTCTTTCCCTCTTTCTTGTTTACTCCTCCCTCTTTGGTGGGCTTGGATGAAGCTAGCTGCCATGTTGTGAGCTGCTCTATGGTGGAGCTTATTTGGCAAAAATGAAAGACTTAGTTTATCAGTCCACAGAGAACTAAATCCTGCCAACAACCACCAACCAAGTGTGGAAGTAGATTTCACACCAGTTAAACCCGAGGATAATGGTTGATTTGATGGACACTTTGATGGCAGCTTATTGAGAGACCCTAAGCTGGTCCAGATTCCTGACCTACAGAAATTGTGAGAAAATGCATACATGTTTTTTCAAATAGCTAAATTTTGTGGTAATTTGTTACTCTCCTAGATATTCTGTGTCACATCATCTTATATTATTTTAATGAAACTCTTATTATCTGAAACAATCTTAATGTGTTTGCCATTTATTACATCTCTTTCTTCAATTAAAATGTAAATCTTCTAAGCATTAGGACCTTCTTTGTTCATCTTTAGTTCCCCAGTGTCTACAAGAGCACTTGGCATATAGTTACTGGTACTAAGTAATTATTGACTGAATGAATGGATGGACAAATTTTGCTTAGAGTTTTTTCTTTAGGCCCTTATTATTGCGTCTCTCTAAAGTAGATGAATGGCTTAGGGCAAGAATGTTTGCCTTTTCTCTTTATCTTTACTTACTCAAGGATTATTTCTCAAAAAAAATTTAACCTGCTGCTAAACTCTCTTCTAACAAGTGTTTTACTATTAACTTCTCCATGTCCAGAAGTCTTCATTTTCGTTTTGCATAAAACATAAAAAGTTGAAAAAAAAAAACAAACTTGACTCATTGACATACCATACAGTTTCACATTTGCTTTTCTCTGGAGTCTGAGCTGTGTTCACTGGTATTTTGATAAAGCAACATATTATGTGGTATTAAAATTATTTTCCATGTTGTTTTGGTGTGAAAGGCATTAACTTTTTTAGCAAAGTTTTCAAAAGTGAAAATAAGAATCTGTTCTGTCTCTGTCTCTTTGTTTCTCTTATTTGGTTTCTCTAAACTACTGTCAATTGTATAAAAGGTAGGTAACTTAGAATCCCCTGTAATCTCTCTTTCTCCCTCATTCTTCATATCTTAGTCTCTATCTTTAAAATATAAGCCAGGATACAAATTCTTACATCTCCACTGTCATTCCACCCTCATCAAAATCCTAATTATCACTACCCAGAATCTCTTAATTGGTCTCCCATTGTCTACTTTCAACTTATTCCCAGACTGTGAAGAAATCAGAGTAAATATGGTAAAACCCAAAGCAGGTCATGCTGAAAATCTTCCAGTTTCCTATTGCATTTTGAATAAAAGTTTAAGTTCTCATAGTGACACAGTACCCTATATTATTCTCATTTCAAATTATCTCTCCTGTTATCATTTTTAGTTTCTACTCCAGCCATAATAGCCCTTTGGTTCTTCAGCTCTTCCTTAAACATGTCAGCATGCTTGCAACTGAGACTGTCCTACTTGATATTGCTTCTGCCTGCAATGGTCATTCCCCATATGTTTATGTGGCCTAATACTTTGTGAGGTTTTTTTTTTTTTTTCATAATAGAGGATATGTTTTATTTACCTTATTTTTGACTGTCTCCCCTAATAAAATATAAACCCCTATATTAGTGTAATGTTAGCTGTTGTAACAAATAAGCCCCCAAATTTCAGTAGGTCAGCATAATATTTTATTTTTGGCTCGTGTGGATGTTAATTTATTTTTATGATCTGTAGTTCAAGAGGGCATTCTTCCCCCAAATAATCATTTAGTGACCCAGGCTGACAGAAGCCTTACCATCTTTTAATTTCATCATCTAAGGCCATTCTGGAGACAATTCCTAGCCATAGTGCAGAAATAACCTATTTTATTTCCATATGAATTCCAGAGAAGTTACCCAGTAAGATAGCAACATTTGGATGAAAATGTGTGGAGAATGTAACCTCTGATTGGGCAGCAACCCTCCAGTGGCTTCAAAGAAACTGAATATTTGGTGAATGCCTAGCTGTCCATGCCCCATTCCATAAGTACAGTGAGTTTTGACTATTTGTTTCACTTACAATAGCTAAATGAATAAGTGAAATACAAATAAATACAACAAACCATTTATTGGCTTTTCCCTTCTCAAGCTTATCAAAATGGTAGCCCAGACCTCCTGTTTCACTCTAATTTCCTAGTCAATCCAATAGGAATTCCATTGAACATGAACTTCCTCCTTGAAAATAAATTCACTAGACAATGAAGCATGATAATATTTTTGCCAGTTTTTTTAATTCCTATTCTTTATCTCTCTCTCTCTCTCTCTCTCTCTCTCTCTCTCTCTCTCTCTCTCTCTTTAACCTAGTGGTGCTCTGTCCCTTGAAATGGCAGCAAGTGTTACCTGAGGGAGAGGACAGAACACAGGTGAATGTGAAGAAGTCAATGTTCAGCTTAAATGCTCCACAGACAATTTTAAAATCTCACAGGAGTGCCAAAGGTTATGAAAACCGATTTTCAGTTGCAAGAGTTAGGCACTTGAGAGTGAGAAAACTTTTTCTTTTTTCTCTGAACTTCCAATGATGTTTTTAATAGCAAGAAAGCATACTTGAAGATGTGTTTTGGGCATTTTAGTCTAGGAGTAGGCACAGTATTATGGGGATGGTTTCATTTAATTATGGATGAAGGTAAAAAATCATCCCTATGTGGCAACAGGAGAGTGGTCTAGGGTGGGGAGTATTTAAACTTGGGTTTTCCAAAAGCAGATGCTGTGATAAGGGCTTACATGTAAACATGTAGCTTTTTATATGGGGAAGTGACTTTTAGGAACAGGAGGAGAAATTGGAGGGTGTGAGATAAAGCTGAAAAAAGACAATATAAGTGTATTATTGAAATTCCTGTTATGAACAATAACGATTTTATTTTCCTGAAAAATACAGTATGCCTTTAGAACTTTACTTTCAAGGAGAGGAGGCAGAAGCACTTATTCTTTGGCTCTCATCCCAAGTTAACAAGTGACTCCTAAGAGTTAACTTCCTCGTACTTCTGAGCTATATATGCAATTCAGGCTGTCACAGCACTGGAGAAAGTCTGGGGAACAAAGTGTAAAATGGGGCAGTGTGTCTTTGTAGTGAGATGCTAGAGCATGAACTAACTTAAAGCCCTTATGGAACTGTTCACTCCAATTTGACTGAAGTGAGGCCTTAAGAATATGCACTAGACACCAAGATACCAGAAATATTCATAAACATAATCTGAAGTGATACAAAAAAAATTTAGAATTAGTAAGGGATATGCTTTATTCCCCTCCAGGTTTTGGACTAGAAGAAACTGTGATTTGAAGTAGGATGGACATTTTATACAAATATAAAAAATTGAATATCAATTTCAATATCAATATCAATATCAACATTCAACAAGTGAATGCCACCCATGCAACAGAAACTTAAGTAGGATAAGCTACATAATAGTTGGAGGCTCTTAAGGTCTGAGAGCTATACAATGACTGGATACCTTCCTCTGACATCAAACTGCCCTAAGCATGGAGAAAGGAAGAAAGGGCACAGGGTGAGGACTCTGAATTTGATTGTATACTTGACTAAAAAGATGATTCTAAAAGGGCATTCATTTAACACCTCCAGAATTTATTCACCACCTCTAAAAGAAAAAAGAATTAGGAGAAATAGGACTTATGAATAAGTTTAAATTCTATTATGGAGAAATAAAGGTCTTCAAATTTTGCTCACTTGAATTATACTTTCAGAACTAAAATCTAGAATTCACTAGAATTCTTTTGTCTCCATCAACTTGACGTTAACTTGGCCACTATTGCTTGCAACCAAGAAGCCTAAGTATATCAGTTGTTTTCAGAGAATTAATTAGCTGACTATGCTGTTCTCTTGGAAATGGGACTTGGTATTATGAGACAATAAGATTCCAGTTCATATTCTGGGAGGGGAAACTAATAGCCCATCAGATAAAATCAAACCATGATTTTGAAGTTCTGAGATTCTGGCAGCTGCTGTCATAGAATAATTTAAGAGTATGAATTTCAAGATGCTGTGTATGGTGAGGACTTCTGATAACATTGGCTCATTTAAAGTAAGAGGATAAAAGTTCAAGTCACTAAATAAATTGTCACCAAGTATCATGTAATGAAACCCAGGGGCTTTCCTAGTCTCTTAAAAGACGTTTTTTTTTTTTAAAGTCCCATGTGCTGAAGTCACTAATTATTGATTCTGAAGATTGCTCAATTATATAAATGGAAATCATAGCCTCATCAGGTCTCTTGGCTGAATCTTATGGAAATAATCAGTTGCTGATGAAGATCTCACTATAAGAAAAAAAAAATGTAGAAAGGTTTAGAGAATCTGGACACAGAGTGTGCCAAGTTGGAAGTCATCTGAAACTCACTATTGGCATGTTGTTAGAGAAATTCCTCTTCTGCTAATAGGGGGAAGCTAGCAATCCCCTTCATGCCCATGCTGTTGCTTGGTAGTAACCAGAATCCAAACTCCACATTGCCAGACATTGAAGTGCACAGTTAGAGGAGGGGATGAAAGGTTACATACCTTTCATTTAAGATAAATTTGATGAATTAGCCAATTTGATTAAATAAAAATCTAAAAAAAAATTGAGGGAGTTGGTTTAGAGGATATAATAGTGAAAGCAGGTATAACAACATTGTAATTATGGCTAGATTTTTTGAGATTCTGAATTTAATGGATTAGCTAGAGCTAGAGCTGTGATTCTAATGGTTTCTGGGTTGAATAACTAAAATCCAAATTCAAAGTTGGCCCATTCTAAAAGGCATGAGTTGGCCAGGAATCCCTAGTGTCATGCACAACAGAGGTTGCTCCTGGCAGAAGCTTGAATCTGGCCTGTCGGAATGCTTCATTTTGGCCCTCATAATTTTGGTCCACACAGTGTTTTTAAAACTGTTGGTTTATATGCAAAAAAACCTTCATAAAATCTTCTATTTATACCCTCTTTTTAAAAGATCTGGCGACACTGAGCTCAGATTCCTATGTGGCAACAATTTGCTTCTGTCTGGTTAAGATGGGACAGGTGCGCTTCAGTTTACTCTAGGTCCATCCCTTTCTGTGGCAACCCTATTCCAGTCCATTGAACTCATTTAAATTTGATTTCATGATCCTTTTTGATAAGGAAGGGAAAAAAACTGAATAATTTAACTCTGGATTAAATCTATCCTTTATCTCACATTACCTACTCAGAGTTGCCTTGAACAATGAATTGATGAAGCAGAAGACCCTATAAAAAAAGTACTTTTAGTGACCCTCTAGGCCTTTGGGTACTGGTAAAAGGGCTCAAAAATGAAAGAGCCTTACATTTTCATAAGAATAGAGAGTCCTGGGGTGCCTGGGTGGCTCAGTTGGTTAAGTGACTGCCTTTGGCTCAGGTCATGATCCTGGAGTCCTGGGATGGAGCCCTGCATCAGGCTCCCTGCTGGGGGGGGGGGGAACCTG